>CAJHQQ010004195.1:0-31514 GCA_905132885.1 Moricandia moricandioides
AGTGCAGTATGGTGGATTTGGGTGACTTCCGAGAGTGCCTTGGAGCTGTTCGTGCCTTGTCACGGTCAACAGCCAATAAATATCTCTTCCAGACCGAGATGACCAGGATGACAGGCTATATGGATGAGCATGAAGGTGTCGAGACTCTGGTCCCTCCTCTCGAGGAGAAAGTGCTGGGATATTGGGATCCCATCCCAGTTTCTCCCGATACGGAAGAGACCGCGACCGGGGTCGCCGACGAGGGGGTCGAGGTGGACCAACATGCGGGTATGTTCATTCGTTTGATTTTGGGAGATTTCCAGTTGGAACCTTGATGGACTTTCTATATTTTCGATAATGTTTTCTTCGGCCAAGTGTGGCCTTATTATTATTTGGGGACTGGTCGCGTGTGGCTTTGAATCCCTGCCGCTTTGCGGCTTTTGTATGGATGGACCAACCTTGTATTGAAAAGATTTGAGATTTAAGGGTGTGTTGCGTGTAGAGAACAGATTATGAGTTGTCAACTCATAACCCATCTCTTCTTTGTAGATCATTTTGTTCATTGCTCGTTTGAGATGTGCGGAAAATTTCGGCGAGTGTTTATATGTGAACGAGAGGCATGCTTATAGGATCTCTTATCTTTCGATATTCATGCCTTGAGACGTTAGAGACCAGTGTTCTGGGTGTAGGGCAAGACCTAGGTTTATTCTCGGTTAAGGCTTTGCTATTACTAATCGGCTTTCGTTTTGCGTGTTGCGATTTCAACCTGATTATGTACTGTTTTAAAGTCTGTGATATGTTCTCAGCTTATATTACTTGTATGGTCGGAATCGAGCATCTCTCCAAGGACAATGTTTAAGTCTCCTGGAAGTGCTGACCAAAATTTTGGATTTTTTTGTGCGCAATTATCCTAGTCGGATGTGTAAGAACCATTCGTGAGAAAGGTTGGGTGCATTTGTTTAAGATGGCTAATGTACTCGTCGGGGCAAATCCACGAGTGAGGTGCAAGAGAAATTTATGATTATGCAATGTCTCGCATTGTTTTCCAAAAGTATATGGTGTGCAAGTGGATGATTTCGAGTGTGAACTACTGTTCGATATCTTCGAGGGTGGGGCGTCTAATTTTGGTCGATGGTTGTCTACCGAAAGATGTTTATGAAGAAGTGTTCGGACCGAAGAAGTTTGGTTTGTACTTGGATGGTTCAGAATGAATTTAGGTGTTTATTTGAAAAAGAGACTTGCGAGATTTTCGTTTTCTTATTATCGGAAACGTTTTTTAAAAAATATCGGGTACAAGGAAAATATTTTCAAATGTGGGAGTATACGAGCATACGTATACGTATAAGACATTAGACGAGCTGCCTACGTACCTCTTTCAAGGATCAAGCCATCTCGTAGTCCAGTTTTTGTCGGCGAGCGTTTTTTTACTCAGCTTTGGTTGCGACCACCTTAGTCGCAGGGACTGTGGCAGGTTCAACGTCTTCTTCTGGGATTATCTACTCCGGTTGGGTTATTTCGTCGGGCTCGGACACCTTCTTATTTTCTTAGTTCAGAACCATTGCTTGGGATGATGAATTTGGATCATCTTTCTCTGAGGTGCTTTCAGTCGGTGTCGGAGTGGTCTTTGCACGTTTTGGTTTAACCATTGAAGTATCCCTGATCTGTCTTAGCTTGTGTTCAGCTAAGAAACAGAGTCGCGACTGTTTTTGGCTGCCCCAGATTGCGGCCGTTCCGTTTGGGGTTGGGAATTTGATGCCTAAGTGGTAAGTGGAATTTGATGCCTATGGCATTTAGCTAGGGAGTTCCCATGATAACGTTGTAGATAGCAGGGAAATCGACGACCGCAAAATCGACGATTTTCGTTACTTCTTTTACCATGACCAGGATCTTGATCGATCCGAGAGTCATTTCGATTATGCCAGAGAAACCGGTTATTGGTTTTGGCGTTGGCATGACCTCTTTCAGTTTGATGTTCATCCTCCTGACTGTATTGCAGAAGATGACGTTAGTTGTGCTTCCTGTATCGACAAGGACTCTAGCAACCTTGAGATCTTTGATTATGAGATCGATGACAAGCTGGTCGCAGTGGGGTCGATTGATTCCGCCGACTTCTTCTTCGTCGAAGGTGATGGTGTTAATTTGGCCTTCAAAGGGTGGGGACAAGGTCGGCCAATATTTGTTTGCTTCAGCTTTTCCCTGATAAACCTTGATCGACAAGACCATGTCGCCGTAGAACTGTGATCCTCCGATGATAATGTTAATCCTGCGACAATTGTTGTTGTTGCCTTTCTCATCTTGATTCCTTCCGTGTTTGTCCCCTGAAGAGATCTCAGTCTGGGGAGTTTTGTCGATTTTTGGAGGATGATCAGACTCGTGAATGAGGTCCTTAAGACTTGTTACCCCGGTGAGTTCCCCTGCAATTAGTTTTTCTGCTAGCCTTGCTCCGAGAACCTTGCAATTGACGGTCGAATGGCAGCGAGTTTGATAGAAGTCACAGAAGACGCTTTCTTGATAATTGGAATTTTGGGTCCACACATTTCCCGTGATTCGCCCTTGTTTCGAGCCGGAGTTGATGGTGTAGTTGTGCGCCCCCTAGGTTTCTTCTCCCTCTTGGCGGGCCATTTTCTTCTAGCTCGACTTTTTATCTAATGCTGATTCTCTCGAAGAAATCTTCTTGGTTTGTACTTTTGCGACAGAAGCTTGGTCTCTTCTTCGATCATGATATAGTTTGTGTCCTTGTGCAACTCGCCCTGAATTGTACGCGGATTTTCAAGGGTGATCCATTTCCTTAACTTTGATTTATGCCAGAGCGTCTTTCGAAGCGCATCCACGTCCACCTTGTCGCTGATCCCGCTGACTCTAGCCATAACGAGCTTGAACCGGTTGACAAAGTCACGGAGTGATTCGTATTTCCTTTGAGATAAGCTCCATAGGTCGACGTCGGAAGTTTCTCGGTTGATAAACATCGAGTACTGCTTGAGAAATTCCAAAGCGAGTTGGTGAAAGATTCTGACGGAATTTTTCCTAAGGCGAGAGAACCATTCGAGAACGGCTCCCTCAAGATTTTCAACAAAGAGGCGGCATTGGCCGGCGTCTCTTTCGCTGTCTCTAAATTTGGCCCTTCCCATCCTGATCTCAAAGGCTTGTAAGTGCACTTTGGGATCAGTCGCATCGTTTACGTTGGCACCTTAATCTTTCCAGGATCCGATACTCTAGTGTTAACGATACGAGACGTGAAGGGGGATTGACGAGCTTCCTCGAGCATCTGGTCTATCTCCAGTGCGGAGCTAGTCGCATGGTGAATCTGATATTTCACCGCTTCCACTTCTGCGACTGTTTTCATGAGATCATTGCAAAGATTGCGGAGTTCAGAATCGTCGTCAGCGGTTTTCCGAGTCTGTCAGCATTTGCTGCGAGTTCTCCAAGTCTGCTCTTCAGCCAGCTTCTCCTACTCTACCCAGAAGATGTTTTCTTCCTCCTCTGTCATGGATTTGTCAAGCAGGTCTTCCTGAGCCGTGTGGCTCCTTGTCCTTTGTGGGTGTACGTCCACGTCTTGGTCCGAAGTCTTGGACTGCCTATTGGAGTCAATGTTGACTCGTTCGATTTCTCTCTCTTCCTTGTCCTCTTCCAATGGTTGTAGGTCGCTTAGGTTTTTCCGTGCTGGTGCAGGAGTGATTTCGTCTGGGTTTTTTCCCGACAGATTCTCCTGCGCCTTCTAAGATTGTTCCAAAGGAGTTACAAAATCGAGTCTTCTTCCCCGGATCCTAGTGGTCCCGCGAGGAATGGCAGCTCGGGTTCTTGCAGTTAGGGTTTCAACCTGCTTAGCGAGAGATCCCATGAGCTTATCCTGCTCTTCCGCCCTTTTTTCATAGGCGGAGATCAGTTTCTTCATCTCCTCGGCTGCCGTGGTGTTGGGCTCAGCGTTAACCGTGGGAGTGTTGGTCGCAGAAGTGTTGTCAATGTTGTTGCGGCTTGCGTCGTCGCGGGATTTTTGGTTATTGAGATTTTCAACTGACATGTTTGATTGGGCGTTATGTGGTTGCGAGAAATATTGATCCGTAAATCCCCCTCCTTCTAGCGCCAAACTGTGGGAACCGAAATTCGCACCGTCGATTTCCGTAAACTTAGGAAGTCAGAAAACTCTAACTTTCCCAGGAGATCCCAGACAATCTGCTTTAAACCAAATGCCACACAACCAAAAAAATTTAAGAAAAGACGGACGATAATAATATGACAAGAAAAAACTCCAAAATAAAAAGAGAGCAAAGAGGTTCTTATTCCGTAATTGCGTAAGAGATTTCGTACAAGAAGGTAATGACCCTTGGCTAAAAAAGCTGTTGGCGAGATCCTTAGTTCTAGCAACCAGACTACGAAAAACCTAATCGAAACGCAGCTCGATAACAAAACGAAAGTAAATGCCTATTGCTCTAAGCTTGCTGTGAATTCTTAAAAATTCTTCCCACATATCTCGTCTCGTCATCTCTTATATACTCCTCTTTAATGTGGTTTGGCGTTTCCTTTTCTGTCACTGGTTGATTTTATAACTTCGAGAGTATTTCTTTTTATCTCGATCTTCATCATTATCTTCGAAACTTGACATTTATCTTCCGTTTCTGCGAGATTCATCTTCTTCTGCAATTAAAGATACACCGTCATAACATTACTGGGCTCAATTTCGTATGAAATTGAAAATGGATTTTTAGCCACGTTCCAGGCCTCTTTGGGCCGTATTTCGACTTAAACGTTTTTACGATTTTTTTGAAAAAGCTTTTAATGATACAACGTCGCTTTAGCTAGGAAGTTCGCACTCCTTGTATAGTTTAGACAACGGTGGTGTTGAGTTAACGGTTGCCGTTTATACAATAACCGTGAACTTCATCCGGGAAAATGAGTCTTTGGGTTTTTATCTTAAAATTCCACGATAACTTCGATCGAGAGGAAACGAGGAGCATTTCGATCGAGACTCGAGAGAGAAACCAAGGGGTGTGGTCTCACTCGCCATATTGTGACCTGAGGGTTTTACTTGGCTACCTGGGGTTGTTTCGTGATTCTTACTCGTTCTATCCGTAACACCTCAACACAAAATCCGATTGAGACAAAACGAAAAAGCATTTCGATTTCGACTCGAAGAAGAATACAACGAAGAGACACAGTTTTCCATATGTCGACCCAGACTCAGAGAGGTCAGGTCGCCATATGGCGAAACAGACACGGAGAGGTAAGGTCGCCATATGGTGACCCAGACTTGGTGAGGTCATGTCGCCATATGGCGACCCAGACTTGGTGAGGTCAGGTCACCATATGGAGACCCGAACTGGGCGAAGTTAGGTCACCATATGGCAACCCGGACTGGGCGAGGTCAGGTCGCCATATGGCAACCCGGACTGGGCGAGGTAAGGTTGCCATATGGCGACCCGGACTGGGCGAGGTCAGGTTGCCATATGGCGACCCGGACTGGGTGAGGTCAGGTCGCCATATGGTGACCCGGACTAGGCGAGGTCAAATCACCATATGGCGATCCAGACTGGGCGAGGTCAGGTCGTCATATGGCGACCCGGGCGGGGCGAGGTCAGGTCGCCATGAGGCAAGCCGGATTGGGCGAGCCTAGGTCGCGATATGGCGACCAAGACTGTGTGGGTCTAGGTCGCCATATGGTGACCCGTGCCTTGTGTGTGCGGGTCACCGTATGGTGACCCGTGATTCCCAAATGCAGGTCGTCATATGGCAACCCGTGCTTGTTGGGTGCACGTCGCCATATGGTGACATGTGTTCTGTGAGAATGGGTCGCCATATGGTGACCCGTACATTGTGTTTGGGGATCGTCGTACCATGACTTGCTCCTTGCGGCCTTATCGTTCTTTGAAAACTTTTGCGGGCCAAAGCCTCGGAAGGAACATTTTTTGGGGACTTGAGCCGTTGATTTTGTCGTGACCGATTTTGACCCTAACAATGTCTATGAAGAAGCAAGAGACATATAGTAGAGCAGAGATTGACGATATCGTGCATGAGATCTACAAATTCAAGAGATGTCATTGGATGATTCCTACAAGAGGCTTGATGTCTATTATCCAATAGACAAGTGCCTAACCGGTTTGACTACACGCATGGATGAGATGAAGCAAGATTTGGATACTATTCGAAGACAGCATGTGATTGGGACAAACAGAGAGATATCGATCGACGGCAGCATTAAGCCATCGATTGATACTAAAGTCAACATACAAGATTCCTCAGTAGAAAAACAATTAGAAGACAGGTTCAATGAGATTACCTTTTCTCAAAGCCTGATGAAAGAAGATATCTCTTAGTAATTGGAGGATATATCAGAGACTACAACTGCCAGACTTAGAATGCTACAGTGCATTATTGTGAATCTACAAAGGCTAATGCATTCAGTGGAGGTTGCTAAGGAGACCTTGAAGAATGAGAAAGCTAGAGAATATGAGGCAATGAGAAGCTTCGTTGGTACATGGTTTCAGAAAGGCAAAGACACTTGTTTTCCAACTGTTGATCCACTTCCATTCTAGACAGAAAGTTCAAACGTCGAGCTTTAGACTATAACCAAGCGCTGAGTAGGAGGCAACCCACTGTTTAGTAAGTTTTTATCTAGTTTTTAATTATATTACTATTTATTTTGAGTTTTACTTTGTTTCTACAGACTATTTAAGTTCACCATCGATCGACACCATAGAGGCACCATCGGTTGACAATAGATCTCGACCATCGATCGACCAAACAAGCCTACCATCGATCGACGTCCTCTTACAAAGGGAGGTATCGTGTTGTACCTCTAAACTATTTACTTATGATTTGATTTTGTCTAACCAATCCGAGACGAATTATAAGGGACAATGTAATTTAAGTCTGGGGGAGGTTCGCTAACGCTATTTTTTTTTAGTTTTATTTCTATAACTATATAAGTTTTTCAAAAAGTTTTATTGAGTCAAGAATGAGACTATGATCAAGACTTATTATTGACTATCACACATTAGAAGGTTATTTTCAGAGATTACTAGAGATACCAAAGTGGATTATCATGCCGCTATATCACACTTGCTTAGAAAGTTTGAAGGAATCAAAGCTGATTTTCAATACTAATCCTGACATTATTTACTTGTTTTGGGACTTGGTTTACACTGGATCGGATTCTTTCTGCAAGTCTGGAAAGTAAAATTTTGTGTGCTTCTGATTCCCCTCTCTCCCCTTGATATCTTACATATTTGCATGGTTTTGGTCATCTCTTTTGATGCATTTTAAGCATATAGGATATCATTTAGGCATATTTAGGTTGCATTCCATTACATTTATCTATGTCAGGTGTTGAGATGCTTATTGGTGATTTTGGAGGCAATTGAGGCTAAGAAAGTGAAGTTTGGAGCAAAATGGGGGTGTAGCGACCAGGCGTAGCGACCAGGAGTGGTCGCTACAGACCCACAGGAGAAATGCGGATGCCGTAGCGACCAGGCGTAGCGACCAGGCGTGGTCGCTACAGACCTACAAGAGAAATGCGGATGCCGTAGCGACCAGGCGTAGCGACCACAGCTGGTCGCTACAGCTCGTTTTTTGGGTTGATCCAACTCGTTTTTTGGACTCCTATATATAGTTTTAGACCCTAAAACCCTAGGGGGATCTCTTTTTCTCTCAAAAACTTTGTCTAAACTACAAAAGCTTGAACCTTTTGATCATTGGAAGGAAGTACTTCATTTTTATTGTGTTTTTCATGCTCATTAACATGATTTGCCTTGAATCTCATATGAGTTTAAGGTTTCTCATGGAAAATATTGAGTAGTGAACTTGTGATTCATGGGTTAAGTAGATTAGGGTGATTAGGTCGATATTTAGGATGTCTCTTGCTTTATTAACATTGTTCTATGCTTATTAGGCGTTCTTAATGCTAGATTAGCCTTGATCAAGTTAATTTAGAGCTTAAGTAATTTCATGCTCGAAAGGTGTTCGAACCAACCTAATATTGTCTTTTACATGTCTAGCCAATGACAATTGATGTTAGAGATGTTAAATGGTTAGTAGACTTGTGATTTATGCATGCTTGATTGTGTTAGGCCAACGGCAGTTGATGTTTAATGCTTGATTAGCATAGGGATTATTGTCACGACAGTGGATTAGTCTATTTTATGAGTTCTAGACCTATAGACTTGTTGATTGTTTTGTTTGAACATCCTAGATTGAACCTTGATCACCTTATATCGATTATCTTGCCCATGGATCCATCCTTAATATTTGATTGAGAGATTTGTTCTTGCACTTATTTCTTGATTGAATTTGAGATCACTTTGTTTATATTTATAGGATTTTAGTTTGTTACCAATCATCCATCTTTTATTTGCTTAGATTAAGAATGTTTGTGTATTCTTAGTGTTATAGATCACTAGTTCCTTGTGGATTCGATCCTAAAGTGCTGCATCGATATACCATTCGATTGTGGTAGCGTGCACATTAGGTTAATTGGCCTGTGGTAAAACGCAGTAATCAATTTGGCGCCGTTGCCGGGGAACTAAGTAGATTTATCATTAGGATTTCAAACTTTCTTGAGATTAAGCTTTCTTTTCTTATGCTTTGTTTTGTTTTGTATAGTTATTAACCTTTTATTCTAGCTCTTGTTTTTTTTTTGTAGTAATGGCTGCAAGCTACTTTGACTGGCCACAAGAAGAGGAAGACACATTTAAAGATCACATGGAAGATGATGAGCCATATGTGGAGCCACCCTTCAATGAAAGTGTGCTCACACCAGAACAAAGTGTGAAGGTAGCTGAGCTTTGCAAAGAGAACCCAATGTTGACAAGGAGTGACATGGCAGTGATGCTAAGGTTGAATCTTATGCAACACCGGGCAACACTAGAAGGAAGAGAGCTCACAGGTACTGAGATAAGAATTGCTCATCAGCTCAAAGAGGTATTTTATTGGGTTCCACCAACCCAACTAGAAGGTATAAGCGATTCTACTTTTGAACTTCAGTATTTTGAGGATAGTCGCTTGCCTTGTGTTGAAGATATTGCCTCTGATTTGAATTCTCATGTGCTCATCAACGAATGTCTTGATCTGATATGTGAAACTAGAAAACTAGATGACTTGAGAGTAGAAAAGATTGCTAGAGATCATCTCGAAGTTTGTTTTGACAAGGACTATTTTCAATTGATCTTGAAACTGAATTTTTTATGCTTGATGAACCTAGACCTCTTCTTGAACTAGCTGATCTAGGGGATGAACTTGATGTGGATAAGCTTTTGCTTGAGCTAGAAAACCCCATTGGCCAAAACAATGATGAGAATAAGAATATTGTGTTTTATTTGATTGATGGGGATAAAGTTGACTACTTTGTTAAAACATCGTTTGAGCCTGTAGTTGACTTTGTGTTTCCACCAAATGCATTTGATTCTCATGAACATCTGAACCTCATCGAGCATTTTATAACTCATGCTACATCTCTTGTGAAGCTCTTTGATAAAAAATTTGTCTATTTTCTATGGACAGTAGTGTGCTCCTTTGCGCACTTTGTTTCTTGTTCCTGTAGGAGAAGGATCAAATGTGCATTGGCTCAACCTTTCGATTCTTGTGATTAACAAGGACACCAAGTCAAGCTAGAGACTTAAAACAAGCGCGCTTGGGAGGCATTCCCATGTTTATCCTTTGTATATATTTCTATTTATCTCTTATCTTGCTTTAGTGTGTTTGAATAAGCTTAGGGACAAGTTTGAGGGAGTTCTAAAACTTTCCAAGAGGTCATGCCAAAAATTCCAAAGTCTCAACAAGTCGTCCCTCCACATTCCCTCCTCTCATCAAGCCAACTCCAAGTAAGTGCATCTCCACATTTGTAAATACTTAGTTCTTTCATATTTTTTCTCTTTTGATCCTTTCAAGTTTACTACCACACAAGAGACTGTGTGAAGTAAGTTTGGGGGAGAGTCTACCATCTCACATTGTGTTTTGTTTTGTTTACTTGTCATGAGTCTCATGCATTGCATTGTACATACTTATTTGCATAGAAAAACCTAAAAAAATTGAAAATTTTCGAAAACACCAAAACAAGCATTTAAATTTTTATTTTGTTTCATTTTCATCCTTAAGTTTGAGTCTAAAAGCATTTAGGTTGCATCCATATACATAAGGAGTTGTGTTTTAATTGCCTTGAAAAGAACACATGTCTAGAACTCAACATGATACCCTAGCTAAACATATCAAGTAGCT
The DNA here is from genome assembly GCA_905132885.1 of Moricandia moricandioides. Classification (NCBI taxonomy): domain Eukaryota; kingdom Viridiplantae; phylum Streptophyta; class Magnoliopsida; order Brassicales; family Brassicaceae; genus Moricandia; species Moricandia moricandioides. The sequence continues at coordinate 10,183 of CAJHQQ010004195.1, forward strand.
TAAACATCTTAAGAAAAAAAAACTTGTATGCTTCGAGCCTTGAAGACTCTACTTGAAACTTGTTGTGAGCTTGATATTGACTAGTTCTTAAAACCAACTCCAACCTACTTGAGGCATAATGAACTTAATTTCTCTTGCTTATGGGTACTTGCATACTCAAACATGGATCTCATACACATTTGGGTTATCTTATCCCATTCATTACCCTATTGTTAACCCAAATGGCACCCCCATACCCATGAACCCTTACCATTCTTTGAAACCGCAATTGATTTGCTTGTGTGAGGCCTCTTATTGATAGCTTGTCATGTGCAAAATCTTGAGAGTATTGGGAGCGACATAGCTTTGTTCTCATCTTTTGCTAGCATTAGGACCTCACTTGAGCTAGCATTTAGGATTGTGGTTGGGTTTGTGTGCTTTTGAGTTTAAGATTTTGGGTTTGAGAAAAGAGAAGAACTAAAAGAATGAACAAAGAGAGTGCTATAAGAAGAGAAATATCTAGGGACAAAAGAAAATAAGAAAAGAAAAGCTCTAGATGTGTCAAATAGAACCCCAAAAGAAAAAAAAAAAGAGAATGGGGAAAGATAAAAAAAAAAAAAAAAAGAGCTAGAGCTAAATGTTATTAAAGATGAAAAGTCCCTAGTTGGTTAAGTAAAAGAAAAAGAAAAGAGTGTTCATTAGGTGAGAGATGAGATGAGTGTTATATTTGGGTTTTGGGATGAGGAAGAAGAAGGGTAGAACTTGGAGTCATCTAGGAAAATGGTAGTTTGATGGGAATCAATCTATGTATGCATGAATTGCTCCTTATCTTAGATAAATTTTGCATAATGATCAAGCTCCTATTTTTGAGTGATTACCACTTTAAAAAGATGTATTTGAAACCTTCTCTTCTTTCACATTAGACCATTTTCACTCACCAAACCAAATGATTGAGATCAAGTTCCCATTTGCAAGAATTCACCTTATTTGCTTGTTAATAAATGTGAGAGTTGGTTGAAAGACTTGTTGATTGATGAGTGAATGACTTGTGTAAAGATATTGGAGTTGAGATAAGCCTTGAGAAGCTAGAGTGTAATAGGAAAGATTGTTCATGCTACTTGCTATGTTTACCTAGGATGTGATGTTGAAGGCTAGGAAGTGTATCTTTTGGTTCTGAGCTACCATCTTCAAACCCCTCTCTCTTGCTTGTTTTTGAAAGTTCACTTGAGGACAAGTAAAGGACAAGCTTGGGGGAGTTGATATCTTACATATTTGCATGGTTTTGGTCATCTCTTTTGATGCATTTTAAGCATATAGGATATCATTTAGGCATATTTAGGTTGCATTCCATTACATTTATCTATGTCAGGTGTTGGAGATGCTTATTGGTGATTTTGGAGGCAATTGAGGCTAAGAAAGTGAAGTTTGGAGCAAAATGGGGGTGTAGCGACCAGGCGTAGCGACCAGGAGTGGTCGCTACAGACCCACATGAGAAATGCGGATGCCGTAGCGACCAGGCGTGGTCGCTACAGACCTACAAGAGAAATGCGGATGCCGTAAAACCCTAGGAGGATCTCTTTTTCTCTCAAAAACTTTGTCTAAACTAAAAAAGCTTGAACCTTTTGATCATTGGAAGGAAGTACTTCATTTTTATTGTGTTTTTCTTGCTCATTAACATGATTTGCCTTGAATCTCATATGAGTTTAAGGTTTCTCATGGAAAATATTGAGTAGTGAACTTGTGATTCATGGGTTAAGTAGATTAGGGTGATTAGGTCGATATTTAGGATGTCTCTTGCTTTATTAACATTGTTTTATGCTTATTAGGTGTTCTTAATGCTAGATTAGCCTTGATCAAGTTAATTTAGAGCTTAAGTAATTTCATGCTCGAAAGGTGTTCGATGAAATGCTTGAACCAACCTAATATTGTCTTTTACATGTCTAGCCAATGACAATTGATGTTAGAGATGTTAAATGGTTAGTAGACTTGTGATTTATGCATGCTTGATTGTGTTAGGCCAACGGCAGTTGATGTTTAATGCTTGATTAGCATAGGGATTATTGTCACGACAGTGGATTAGTCTATTTTATGAGTTCTAGACCTATAGACTTGTTGATTGTTTTGTTTGAACATCCTAGATTGAACTTTGATCACCTTATATCGATTATCTTGCCCATGGATCCATCCTTAATATTTGATTGAGAGATTTGTTCTGGCACTTATTTCTTGATTGAATTTGAGATCACTTTGTTTATATTTATAGGATTTTAGTTTGTTACCAATCATCCATCTTTTATTTGCTTAGATTAAGAATGTTTATGTATTCTTAGTGTTATAGATCACTAGTTCCTTGTGGATTCGATCCTAAAGTGCTTCATCGATATACCATTCGATTGTGGTAGCGTGCACATTAGGTTAATTGGCCTGTGGTAAAACGCAGTAATCACCCCTTCAGATAAAAAAAGAATCGAACAAGATTTGGTGGCTACAACCATTAAGGCTTGATTTATATGTTTCTAGAAAGAGATAAAGGTCGAAAAGAAGTGAACAAGATCTGGTGGAAAAACCCATCAGGGCTTGATTCATGGAAACATGTCCAAATATCTCAGTTAATTAAAAAAAATTATACCCTCAAAGGAAGGGAGACATTGACTGAGAGAAGTAAGAAGAGAGAGAGGAAAGAAATCAGAGAAAACTACCTATGTGCTCAGATACTTGCAAGGGTAAGATTCCATATATCCTTTGATCGATACTCCCAAGGTAAAGCCTGCATTTTTATGCAAAGAAATGAAATCAGTAGAGGGGCGAGTCAGACTAGTATTCGCTAAGTTGTTGGTAGAATGGATTTGGTTGCTATACTAGGATAGGGTATATAAAGTTTCTTTGTGATTGACTTGGTAGGATGTGGTTGCAACAAAGTTTGGTGACAGTTATACTTAGACATTATGTGAGTCTTCGCTTTTCAAAACCTCTTTCGCAGGCTTGTTTGCTTGAGAACAAGCAAAAGGTTAAATCTGGGGGAGTTGATATAGCTTATTTTTTTACCAGTTTTAGACCATGTTATAGGTTCTATTTAGGGTCTATTATGTGTGTCTAGACTATGTTTTAAGGTCTTTATAGGTCCAGGTATGTTTTGGAGATATATGGATAAACTTGGAGCTTTTGGAACATTTAGAGGAGAAGAATCTGGTAGCTGATCACTAGAGAGTCGAAGTTCAAGATAGTCATCGATCGAAGACACTATTTTGGCGTCGACCGTTGGTACAAGACCAAGATCGATCGATGTTGCACATTTGCCATCGATCTATAACCAATCCACGGACAGCCGATCTCAAGCCCAAGTTAGAGTCAAATGATGAAGGTACCTTAGACGAGTTTTGACCTAGATTTTAGGATTTTATATTTATACTTTATGTATTACACACATAGGGGTGTGTGTGTGCGTGTGTGTGTGTGTGTGTAGAGAGTTGGAAAGAATTTAGTTTTCTATTATAGTTTTAAGGTTTTTAGGGAAGAAGATTCATAACTTCTTAGGGAGATTTGTATTGAAATCCTAGTATTTTATCTATGCATTATATTCATATTATTGTTCTTGCTTAATTATGTCTGAGTAGTCATCAGTTAGATTTAGAGTTGAATGATGGCAATCATGGATTAGCCCAAAATTAGGATTTCTAGGTTGAGATAATATCCATCAATTGAGTTGTGCTTAATGCTTGCATTCTAGAGTAGCTAACTAGGATCTCTAAAGTGGGACATGGACGACTATGAGAGTAGGTTATGTGCCAGAATAGACTTTATTGAACTAGGTTGTTAGGCGCATGTGAGAGCATCTCTAATTAGCTTGGAGAACATATCAAATCTCGTTCACACTTCCTTCTGATTTCACCATCGATCGACATCAGGCCTTAGCCGTCGATCTATGGTCTTTCCTTTTGCTCGCATACGAGAGTTGGAGTTAAAAGGTCAGAATAGTTAATATTTGGGTTCTAAAATATATACATTTTTGTGCTTCATTTCTCTATAATTCATTGAGCTTGAAACCCTAGGTCTAGCATATTTACATTTGCATCTAGTTAGTTTAGTAGCAGATTTCCATATTTACATATCATATTTCCATTGCATCTATGCTTTCTGATAAGAAATATTTTCTTAAACTGATTACTTGCTACCAATATATATAATTACCTAGCTTAGTCTTTAGAAATAAGAAATATAATTTGTGTCATTGCTCTCTGTAGATTCAATCCTTAAGTACTACACATGATCTCTCTTGGCGAGAGTATTGTTTTGTGTGTAAGGATTAAGAGTTAATTTTATAGTTAATTGTTTAGGATATTTATACTCTGCTAGAACAATAAACACACCGTGTCAGGTAGCAAGGCAGAGCACCCGCTATGAAGGGAAAAATGCAGAGTGGGCATCGGTAATGACCTCCGGCAACCGCTCGGTGTTCCAATTCTATCGACTAAAACCGGAGCGGGCACTGGGAGCGAGTTGGAGCAACCGCTCGAAACTTCGAGTGATGAACCAAAGGGTGAGAGCGACCTTCTGGAGTGGGGTACAACACCCGCTCGCGTTTCTTCCATATTGAGTGTTATTTCGGAGCGACTAGGTGGAGCGGGGGAAGACTACCACGGTGCGCCACAACGGCCAGTTGGAACGGGTTAAGACTTCCGCTCGCAAGCACAATGACCCAAGCCACCGGGAGAGACCTGATGGAGCGGGGAAGAGCACCCGCGGCGTCTAAGAGCGACCACACGTTGCGACCTCATGCACCACGGTGAGTTTTACACTTGGTCAAATATTCTCGTTTTGTTGGACTCTTTCAGGCTTGTTGACTGGGCCCACTAGGTTTAGGAGAGTCATATAATACTTTAAAAACCTAATATGAAAGGGATCTGGTTTGTCTCTAAACACATACCCTTTTTTGGTGAAAAATTCAACCTTGAGTTTCTTTTGATCTTCTTGCATTGTGTTTATTGATTATTCTGGATCACTAAGCATGATTAACTTTGAACCATTTATGGTTTTAGAGTTCATCATGTCTATCAGTGAGTAGTTACCTTTAAAATTTATGGGTTAGGGTGATCTAGGGTGATTAAGTGATGATTTAGAATGTTTAGTGTTAGATCATTTATGTTATATGCTTATCTCTTGTTCATAATGCTAGATTAAACTTGATCACTTTGATCTAGGTCCTTATACATTTCATGACCGAAAGGTGTTTGATGAAATGTCTGAACCAAAGTGATAATGCTCTTTGCTTGCTTAACCAATGAAAATTGATGTTAGGGAAGCTTAGATAGTTAATAAACTTGTTCTCAATGATTGCTTGATTAAACTAAACCAAAGACATTTAATGTTTAGTGATTGATAGCAAATGAACTTTATCTTGACAAAGAACTAGTTTAATGGTTGTGTCTAGACCTGTAGAACTTGATTGCTTGTTTATGTTAACACTCTAGATTAGATCTTAGTCACCCAAAATCAATACTCTTTCCCATAGGTTCTTTTATTCTCAATTGATTGAAAGCTCTAGTTATTGTCCTTGCTTGTTCTTGTTACTTCATTCACATCAACAAAACTGATTGCACTTAGATTAAGCTCACACTTGTATTCTCATTGCATCATGATCATTTAGAATTGGATTGACACTCATCTATACTACTTTAGTCAGGATAGAGTAAAATATTTTATCACTTTCTCTCCAACCAGTGTAGATTGGTTGATTTGCAGAATCTAGCTTTTCATAATACCTTTTTGCATCCAATTAGGTTCTTCAACATTTCCAGTTTCATCAGCTATTGTTGTAGTATTTTCTAAAAATGCATTAGTAATCATGTCATTAACCCTATCATTATCTACCATATGTTCCTCCTGATGGTAACTATGTTCATTATGCAAATGATTCGGTTCTTCATTATTTCGAGCATCCTTAAAATTAATATTACTAGCTACTACTAGTTTCATTTCCATCATAACCCTCTCCATTTTGAAACCAAATATAGTATTGTGGTGTAAAAGCTTTGTTTATTAAATGTTTCCATAGTTTCATTATATGCAAATTTTGAATTCTTGCATTTACGACAAGGACAGAAGATCTTACCGCTTTCATACGTGAATGGTGTACAGCATGCCTAGTACATGAATGTCTCCAGCCCGTTAAGAAATGCATTTTTCACTCTACTGGCGAAATCTTTTTATGTATACATCCAACTCTTCAACTCGTAAATATTTCTACCATATGACATTTTTTCCTTGATTTTTTTTCTCTTATTTTTCCTTTATGTGTTTGTTTGGAATGAGAATGGTCATATATATACAAACTTTTTGAGTTTGGTAGGTGAAAGTGTAACTACGGATTTACAAGGAAACATTTTACTAGGATTTTACAAATCTGTAACATATTATTTACAAGGTATTTACAAGAAAATTTGTTAGGTGAACAACACTTAAAAAACGTTTTCCACTAAAATAACAGTAACATGATTTGTCGTAATGTCATTGTAAGATTGCAAGGAGTTTACGACGAATTTTCTCTTTCCTCGTACAAGCTTTGTAACTTTGCATCTACTTTACGACGAAGCCTTTTCTTCTTAAATTGACGACGACTTTACAAGTAACTATCGTTTTGTCGTAATATCGTGGTTATCTACTCGTAACTTTACGAGGAATATTTGTCCTCATAATTCTTCCTCGTTATAGGCATATTTTCTTGTAGTGTATATTCAATTAACTTGTAGATATTATACAATTATCAAAAAAAACTAAACAGAATTTCTAAAATTTGTAGATATCAAAAGAAACAAAAGGTATTACAGCTAAAAGTTTGTAATTTTTTTATTAAAAGATTATATAAAATTGTAAAATCTGGTTTAGTAATAAAAATTATAAAATTTTAAAAATAAACTTTACTAATATTTCAAAATTTGTAAGATATTTTTTATTTCTATTATTATATTATTTATTGTCGGAATAGGTTTATTGTAATGATGATATATGAGCAATTACTATATTTTAAAAAGTTTACGACATATAGAATTTAATAGTAAATGTAATTATACATATCACATTTAACTTTAAGACATGTTATCATTTTTAATAGGTCAATTCTCTCAAATAACTTTTAAAAGTTTTTGTCACAAAAATAACATTAAAAATGATCAAAATGGCTTTTTATTGAGAAGTTGCTAAGAATATCATAAGTTAAGTATCACTTTGTAAAAATACTTCAATCAAAATATTAACATTTGAGTTTACACTTTAGTGATTATTGTTTTGGGTTTAGTGTTGAAAGGGTGGGGTTGAGTTTCTAAATGTTTTATAAATATTAAAAAAAATAGTCTATTTTCATCATAATTTAAAGGTATTTTTGAAAATTATCATTCATTAAAGGTAATTTTGCAAAGTGATATCAAACTTGTGGTAGAATTGCAATTTTGTTTTTTTTTATTTTGAAAATTTAATATTTACTTTTACTTTTAAAAAGAAATTAATATTTTTACTCATAACTATAAACCTTAAATCTAAATTAGTTAATCCAAAGAGTAGAAATATATATTTACACTTTTAAATAAAATTTATTTTAGTCACTTTTAAAAAGAAAAAATATTTTAAAAAAATATTTTTTTTAACAAAAAACCTTTCGAGATTATCCTATGATACTTATTATGTTATTGTTGGAAACTGTTTTTTGCACAGTGATTTTTTCGACTTTTCCGGTGGCTTTTCCGGCCAAAGCGGTGGTCGTCTTGATCATGTTAATAGATCATTGTAAAGCTTGTAATGAGTACTACAATCTGATATATTGAAACATCAAAAACAGATTTAAATTGAATGAGAAATGATGTGATGAAGTTGTGATCTTGAACACATGAAACTCATAAGTTGAGTTTTGTCCCACATTGGTTAGAAAAGAGGATTTTGAGTTGTATATATATGACTCTTTGATAGCATAGTGTAAACAGCTCAGAGAGAGGAGGCACCCCACGCGCGCGCCGCCGCCGCCGTCCGGCCGGCTCGGCGAGGGCGTGGGCGTGGGCGTGGGCGTGGGCGTGGGCGTGGGCGTGGGCGTGGGCGTGGGCGTGGGCTTGGGCTTGGGCTTGGGCTTGGGTAAATGTGGCCCCAGGGCCACTACAAGATGTTCTTTTTGGGCCCAATTAAGCCCAACGTTTTGCCATTTTAATTCCATAAAACAGCATGACGTTTGTGTTTAAACGACGCGTAGTTCGTCCAAAAACAACACGCAGTTTCTCTTCGTGACGATAAGAAGAATAATGCCTCCGAGATACTCGCGAGATTTCCGCTAACGTGCGCACTCGCTGCATCAGTTACGGAAAGTGGCTCGTCTTCTCCTCTTTAAAAACTCGTCCCTTTCTCATTTCATTGTTTAACGTTTTACAACAACGAAACCAACAATCAAAATCCCTAAGCGTAAGTCATTAGTAGAGAGAGTTTCGTAGATTTATAGTTCGTTAGGGACGTTCACGGGTGTAGCGTGAATCGTCTATCATGGTTGTATCCTGGGCTCTAATTCGTACAAGTCCGTCTCACTACGGAGCGAATATTAAGAGTTAAGGAAAGAGATTCGTCTCGACTCCATGGTTTATATTTCTAAACGTTTTCTTATCGTTTTTATCTCGTCTTTTGAATCGTATATTTCCTTAACATCGATTTATTTATATCGTTTATATCGATTCGATTTTTCAGCTTCTACAGTCTTAACTCTTAATCGCTTCTATTACATATAAGCTTTAATCGGATTGATCTTAATACGTTTTTATAAAACGATTTCAAGGATTTCTAAAACGGTTATTTTTTTTAATGACGAAACGGTGTTTGCGATTTGCTTTACGCACTTCCGCGAAACGTTTCTTAATTATCTGAAAACGGTTTGCGTTTAGCTTCCTAGCTCTATCGCGAAACGTTTCTTAATTATCTGAAAACGGTTTGCGTTTAGCTTCCTAGCTCTATCGCGAAACGTTTCTTAATTATTTCAAAACGGTTTGTGTTTTGCTTTCTAGCTCTATCGCGAAACGTTTCTTGTTTATCTGAAAACGGTTTGCGTTTTGCTTCATAGCTTTATCGCGAAACGTTTTTTGTTACATGAATCATAAAAAAAAAATGTTATAAAAACGATTCGTTTTCACAATAGCTTTCCAAAGCACGTCTGTGAAACAATCTACAAGTCTACACAAACGATTTCTGCGAACGCTTTTAAGCGAGTTTGCAAAACGTTTTTTTTTTCAGACTTATATCGATATGATTTGGTGGTTTGTAACGCTTTAAGCGATCTAATAAAAACACCAAAAATGACAATCGATTTTAAACTATTATTTATTTGAAATAATATGTTATTTGTTGATTGGAGTCTAATCCACTTTCATGTTTTCTCAACAGAAAAATGACGGATGTTAACAACACCCCCATTGACACCACCATTGATACGCAGACTCCACTCAACGCTGCTCAAAGTGATGCAACCATGACAACTGTTGATGCAACAACAACAACCGCTGCAACAACGACACCTACCCTTCCAGTGGGAAATGTTGCTGATGAAACCACACGCAGAAGCTTGTTCGGTGCTGGTCTCTATCAAACGGGTCCTATTCAAGGAACCACAAGTGCTCCGGTTGTAGTTCCAACTCCTCCGACTGTACCTAGCTTGATCACTCAAGGATTAATGCCAGAAAAGTTTGATGGCAAAGGCTTCAAAACGTGGCAAAAGAAGATGATGTTCTTCCTGACAACAATGAAGCTGGATAAAGTCATCCAGGAGGACAAGCCCCTTGTCCCTTACGGGATTGATGATGTGTACACTCTTGCATGTGTTGATAGTTGGATGCAATCCGACTACATCTGCAAAGGATACATTTTGGGTCGCCTTATTGACCCATTGTACCAAGTCTACTGTGAGATTCCCACGTCAAAAGAACTATGGAGATCACTGGACAAGAAGTACAGAGGTGAGGACGCTGGATGTCAGAAGTATGTGGTTGCAAAATTCCATGACTTCAAAATGGTGGATTCAAAACCCATAATGGATCAGGTGGAAGCATTTCAGCTCATTTGCCATGAAATTGCTGCTGAAGGAATGTCTATCTGTGAGACATTCACAACTCTCAGCTTCATCCAAAAGCTTCCTCCAAGCTATGCAGAATTCAAGAACTACCTGAAGCACAAAAAGAAGAAGATGGGACTTGAAGATCTCATTCAGAGGCTTCAGATGGAAGCCAGGAACCGAAATGATGACAAGCTGCTCCAAGCTAAAGAGCATAGTGTCAACGTGGCTGAAATGAAAGGTAAAGGAAAGGCAATTGCCCGATCTCCTGCAAAACCTTTCAAAACAGCTGCAAATTTGAAAGCTTCTGGTCCAAACTTCAAGAAGAAAGGCATTGAGATCAAGGCAAATGTGGAGAAATTCAAGGGAAAATGTCACTACTGCCACAAAGTTGGTCACAGGACTACTGAGTGTCGCAGCAAGATCAGAGATGAAAAGGCTCAGGCGAATCTCACTGAAGAAGATCTCGTTGCAGTGGTGACTGAAGTCAACATGGTTGAAAGCAACAACCCTAAGGAATGGTGGTATGACACTGGTGCCACTACACACATTTGCACTGATAGGGCGATGTTCAGCACCTACCAGAAAAGCAAGACTCAGGAGAAGCTGTTCATGGGGAACACTGCAGTCTCCAAGATTGAAGGTCGCGGCAAGGTGATTTTGAAGATGACATCTGGACGTGAAGTCACTCTGCAGAATGTGAAGCATGTGCCTGACATGAGGAAGAACCTGGTCTCGGGAACCTTGCTCAGCAAGAATGGATTCGCCACAACCCTTGAGGCGGACAAGCTCGTGATTAGGAAGAATGGGATGTATTTGGGAAAAGGGTATGTTAAGGATGGACTGGTCAAGATGAATGTAATGACAGTCCTTCCGAAAATTGTAGCTCCAAAAGTTTCAATGAATAAGAAAGAGCCAGTTGCTTATTTGGTTGAGTCTTTTAATATATGGCATGAAAGATTAGGCCATGTAAACTACAAATCGATACAAAGATTAATGAATCAAAACTTAATCCCAAAATGCAAAACAAGTAAACAAAAATGTGAAGTATGCGTACAGGCTAAGCTCACAAAAACGCCCTCACCTCGTGTTGAAAGAACTAACAAACCTCTAGATTTAATTCACACAGATTTATGTGACTTAAAATACATACAAACTAGAGGTGGGAAAAAAGTACTTTGTGACCTTCATAGACGACTGCACAAAATATTGTTATGTATATTTATTACATAGCAAAGATGAAACCTTAGAAAAATTCAAAGAATTTAAACTCGAGGTTGAAAATCAGCTTAAAACAACTATTAAAATAGTTAGAAGCGACAGAGGAGGAGAGTATGATGGTCCATTTAATGCATTTTGTAAAGAACATGGAATAATTCATCAAACTACAGCTCCTTATTCACCAGAATCTAATGGAGTTGCTGAACGCAAAAATCGAACTTTAAAAGAGATGATGAATGCAATGTTGCAGGAATCTGGGTTACCCCAGAACATGTGGGGGGAAGCGTTGCTTACCACTAATTATATCCTCAACAAAATTCCACACAAAGTAACTGGCAAAACTCCATATGAACTATGGAAAGGTAATTTACCTTCGTATAAATACCTCAAAGTGTGGGGGTGCTTAGCAAAAGTTGCGGTACCGCCACCAAAGAAGGTCACTATTGGACCTAAAACAGTGGATTGCATCTTCATCGGATATGCAAATAAAAGTAGTGCATATCGGTTTCTGGTACATAAATCTGAAATATCAGATATTCATGAAAATACAGTAATGGAATCAAGAAATGCATCATTCTTCGAAAATATTTTTCCTTGCAAGGAAAAACAAGGTTCAAAACGAACTCGAGAAGAAAGAGACGAGCATAATATTTCAGAAACTGAGTCATATGTAGAAATGTCTGTTAATGATATTTCAGAAAATGAAAAAGATAAACCTAGAAGAAGCAAAAGAGCTCGAAAGGAAAAATCTTTTGGTGAAGATTTCTTAATGGCATTTTTAGTAGAAAATGATCCAAAAACCTTGGCAGAAGCCATGTCCTCACCAGACGCTCCGTTTTGGAACGAAGCCGTCAAAAGTGAATTTGATTCTATCATGCAAAATTATACATGGTATATAACAGATTTACCACCAGGCTGCAAAGCATTAGGGAATAAATGGATAATGAAGCGAAAGCTAAACCCTGATGGAACACCTGGTTTACACAAAGCAAGGCTTGTAGTTCAAGGATTCCGACAAAAAGAAGGCCTTGACTATTTTGACACTTATTCTCCAGTAACGAGAATAACCTCAATAAGGCTGATGATAGCAATTGCAGCTTTACGAGACCTAGAAATCCATCAAATGGATGTAAAAACCGCATTCCTAAATGGTGATCTAGAAGAGGAAATTTACATGAAACAACCTGAAGGCTTTGTTATTCCTGGACAGGAAAACAAAGTATGTCGACTTGTAAAGTCACTTTATGGGCTTAAACAAGCTCCTAAACAATGGCATGAAAAATTTGATAATGTAATGATGTCAAATGGTTTTAAAATTAACGAATGTGATAAATGCATATACTACAAAACTACCAAAAATGCGTATGTTTTGCTATGTTTATATGTAGATGATATGCTCATTATTGGAAGCAATAAAGATATTATCAATCACACAAAAAACATGCTCAAAGGAAAATTTGAGATGAAAGATATGGGATTAGCAGATGTTATTCTTGGGGTAAAAATTACAAGAAATTCAAATGGAATTATCTTAACCCAATCTCATTATGCTCAAACAATATTAGAGAGATTCAAAAACTACTCTAATAGTATGGCAAAAACTCCGTTAGATCCCCAAATGCACTTGACAAAGAATTCAGGTGAAGCGGTTTCACAAAAAGAGTATGCACGAGTGATTGGTAGTCTCATGTACTTGACCAATTGCACTAGACCAGATCTAGCGCATGCAGTAAACGTACTTAGTCGATATACAAGTAATCCAGGTCATACACACTGGAAAGGTATAACAAGAGTACTTAATTACTTGCGCTACACCAAAGACTTTGGACTTCACTATGGTAAAGAACCAGCAGTTTTAGAAGGATACAGTGATGCTAACTGGATATCAGATTCTAAAAACTCAAAATCCACAAGTGGATACGTCTTTACACTAGGAGGGGCAGCAATATCATGGAAATCTACCAAACAAACAGTGTTAGCCAGATCCACCATGGAATCTGAGTTCATAGCCTTAGACAAAGCAGCAGAAGAAGCTGAATGGCTTAGAAATTTTTTGGAAGATATTCCTATGTGGGAGAAACCTGTGCCAGCTATATGAATACATTGCGATAGTCAATCAGCTATAGCTCGGGCTCAAAATAATCTCTACAACGGTAAATCTCGTCATATTAGAAGACGACATAAAACCATTAGACAACTTATCTCAAATGGTGTAATCACAATAGATTATATCAAATCGGCTGACAACCTAGCAGATCCATTCACTAAAGGTTTGCCACGAGATATAGTTGCTAAATCATCAAAAGGAATGGGTTTAAAGCCTATAACAAATGAGGATGCTTGATTGCAACCCTACCTATCATGACTGGAGATCCCAAGACATAGGTTCAAAGGGAAAACAAAATCAAACAAAATCAACCAAAAGCACTTTGAGATTATGATCTCTACCCAACTCCTAAGATGATAAAGTGCTAATGTGAGAAGGATAAGCATTGACTTTTAATGATTCCATAGCTTCTAAAGCGAAGTATTACTCAATACTTTTCATGGTCAATCACCTAATGAGTGTGAAATGAGGCCGTTTCTAGGAGAATGAATGCAAGGCTATATTCTCTAAGTTCACTCATGAAAACCAGGAATAGTTCAAGGCCACAATGAACACAATAGAGAACTAAGTTCTACGAGAAAATGAAACTGCGTTATGCCTGTTGTCTCGGTCTACATAAAACACCGGTTGGTTCAAGACATCATGTTCACCTCCTGGTAAAGTAAACCCGACAGATATTAACTATGAGTGGTTCAAGACTTAAAAATGTCACCAACTCAAACACAGTGAATTTTTCGCAAACACTCTCGATTAGTCTGTCTGTCTAGTCACTAGTATAAGTCTAGTCAGTAAAGTTTATAAAAAAATTTAGAGTCTATCGAGTCCGCATTTAGTCTGCATATGTTTAGAGTCATTTCTATTCATGTGGGGGATTGTTGGAAACTGTTTTTTGCACAGTGATTTTTTCGACTTTTCCGGTGGCTTTTCCGGCCAAACCGGTGGTCGTCTTGATCATGTTAATAGATCATTGTAAAGCTTGTAATGAGTACTACAATCTGATATATTGAAACATCAAAAACAGATTTAAATTGAATGAGAAATGATGTGATGAAGTTGTGATCTTGAACACATGAAACTCATAAGTTGAGTTTTGTCCCACATTGGTTAGAAAAGAGGATTTTGAGTTGTATATATATGACTCTTTGATAGCATAGTGTAAACAGCTCAGAGAGAGGAGGCACCCCACGCGCGCGCCGCCGCCGCCGTCCGGCCGGCTCGGCTCGGCGTGGGCTTGGGCTTGGGCTTGGGCTTGGGCTTGGGTAAATGTGGCCCCAGGGCCACTACAAGATATTCTTTTTGGGCCCAATTAAGCCCAACGTTTTGCTATTTTAAGTCCATAAAACAGCATGACGTTTGTGTTTAAACGACGCGTAGTTCGTCCAAAAACAACACGCAGTTTCTCTTCGTGACGATAAGAAGAATAATGCCTCCGAGATACTCGCGAGATTTCCGCTAACGTGCGCACTCGCTGCATCAGTTACGGAAAGTGGCTCGTCTTCTCCTCTTTAAAAACTCGTCCCTTTCTCATTTCATGTTTCAACGTTTTACAACAACGAAACCAACAATCAAAATCCCTAAGCGTAAGTCATTAGTAGAGAGAGTTTCGTAGATTTATAGTTCGTTAGGGACGTTCACGGGTGTAGCGTGAATCGTCTATCATGGTTGTATCCTGGGCTCTAATTCGTACAAGTCCGTCTCACTACGGAGCGAATATTAAGAGTTAAGGAAAGAGATTCGTCTCGACTCCATGGTCTAATTCTATTCGGTTTTATCTCATCTTTTGAATCGAATATTTCCTTAACATCGTTTTATTTATATCGTTTGTATTGATTCGGTTTTCTGGCTTCTACAGTTATATCATTTTCTCTTATTGAAAATGATCGTGAAAAGTACATGGCTAAAATCACTTGGCATATAATGGGTTCGGTCTAGGGGATATATAAAAGAAAGCGGTGAAGAGTAAAGGAGCCCAGACACAGAACACACTTAGGCTCTCTCTCTTTCTCCGTCTCTCCGCCATGACCAGCTCTTCCGCTCCTTCACGCAAGGTGTCTCTCTCGCATGTCTTAGATTTCTCCACGACTTTGTATCTCTCTCATATATGTATAACTATTGATGAAATCTGAAATTGAGTGGTTGTGAAATGATGCGTAGGCATTAAGCAAGATCGCGTGCAATAGGTTGCAGAAAGAGCTTACGGAGTGGCAAGTAAATCCCCCCACTGGATTTAGGCATAAAGTTAATGATAATCTTCAAAAGTAAGCCCCTTTATCTCTCTCTCTCTCTCTCTTTGAATAATTCTTCTGAAATTTTGATCGATTTTTTGTCTGATCTTGAAAGATGGACAATCGATGTAACGGGAGCTCCGGGGACGCTCTACGCTAACGAGACTTACCAGCTTCAGGTTGAATTTCCCGTTAATTACCCTATGGAAGCGCCGCAGGCAAGTCTTCTCGATCTTCTTTAGGTTTTCTTTTTTTTTGTCTGAATGGAAGATCAAAAAGAAGTTAGTGATCCTAGTGATTGATCTTACGGAATCTATCGTTATCATGCTCGTGTCTTTCTTTCTCTTCAGTTCTCTTTTGTTGGCTAATAAACATCTCACTGATGAAAGACTGATTATTTTTTTTTTGTTATGGATCGACAGATCTCAAACTAAATTGTTTTCTTTGATGGAACTAGTGTTAAAAAATTTCTTTTTCTTTATAGCTTTTATGTCTGTTTGTTTTGTTGGAGGAGCAGCAAGTATGTCTGAAATGTTGCTATGTTGTTGAGCAGGTAGTTTTTGTTCCTCCGGGACCGTTACATCCACATATTTACAGCAATGGGCATATTTGCTTAGGTATTTGCTCCATTTATTTGCCTTACGGTCGTTTATTGTCTGCGTATATGCTTCTATATTGTTTTGATTTACATCAAGGTTTCGTTTCTTGCTTCCTGAGATGCAATAACGCTTTAATTGCCTACATAACTTTTTATAAAGAAATGTTGTAGAATACTAGAATACGTAAAATCTGCACATGGCAAGATGATAGTAACAATTTCTGTGTTTAAATGATATGTTTGTGCTCAATCATTGATTAGTATTATCACCAGAAACCAAGGTTGTTGGACTTAGAGATTCTTTTGTTTTACCTTCTGTATGATCCAAGAATGTATCTGAATGTAAACCTTGAGTGTGGTTGCATTTCTCAGTCTGTAATACTCAGTGTTTATAATAAGAGTTCCTTAGCTTAGACTTTTAGCAACCATAATCGCTGTCTGTTTTAGATTGTAGGCGAGACTCATATGCAAAATCATAATCTTTAGAAGAGACTATACTACACTATACTCGGAACCAGTAATATATGTAGCTATTGTTGGATTCTTACACTGTACATGTTACTTGATGATAATTATGTGGAGCTTGAACTCATGTGTCTGCTCTGCTCTGTTCGGATCTAAGTTGGACTGTAATCAAGTCTACAAAACCCAATCTTTTTAATTATGCAACTTTCGAAGCAACTATGTATCTTGTAAATAATAAGTGATTCATTTGGTGAATATAAAGCTGTGTTGTGGTTATTTTTGGCAGATATTCTATATGATTCGTGGTCACCAGCAATGACTGTGAGTTCAGTCTGCATCAGCATTCTCTCCATGCTATCAAGTTCACCTGCAAAGGTCCCTTCTTTTTGTTTTTATAATTTTCATAAAGTTTTAATAATGAGCTCAGAAGAAGGAGAAAAAAAGAAAGAAAAAAATGAGGTCACATTAACCAACAAAGTTTATGTGATTGCAGGAACGCCCAGCAGATAATGATCGCTACGTGAAGAACTGTAAGAATGGGAGGTCTCCCAAGGAGACAAGGTGGTGGTTCCATGACGATAAGGTTTGATGCGACGGCCGATGTGAGAAACTCCCTATATTTGTAATATGATTAGTGACATATGTTGATGTCTGAATCCTCCTGACAGATCCTACATTTTAACTTACTGTCTCAATCTTTGTCACTTTTACCTATGGAAATGTCGAAGTACGAATAGCCAAAAGAGGAGAATAACATTGTGATAGTCTAAATAGCCAAAAGAGAAAATAATAACATTGTGAAATACATACCAAACCGTACGCCTGGGCGTTCGGGTCAGGTTCGGCCTTGTCTTTTTGGGTTCAAGGTCTTTCGAATCCTAAACATTTGGATGTAGTTAAGTATTCGAAAATTTTCGGTTTTGGTTTGGCTAAGTTCCTTTTGTGTCTGGTTTGGATTGAATATATTTATGCTATTAAAACAAAATTCCTACTAGAATTTTATCTTAATTAATATCAATCAAACGATTAAATATATAATATATTTTAAAACTAAAAAATAATTAATCATGTATAATTTATTTCATTCATCATTTTATTTTTCAAATTACCTCTATATTATTTTTAAAACCATTTACATCAATTTTCTAAAAGCACATATACTATTAAACAAGAATTCATACTATGATTTTGTCCTTGTCTTCTAAAATTATTTACAAAATAATGGCATTCCCTTATTTGCACACCATAATTAATTAATACCAACCAAAATTAATGTAGAAATATTATAAAACTAAAAAGACAATTAATCATGTATAATATCTGAAACTAAATATACCACTATAATATCTTAAAAACTATTTTCAACAATTTTCTAAAAAACACACCCATTATAGGTAGAATTGTCAAATGTGACTCAAAACTTGGAGTCAAACCCAAAAGAATACCCAAACTTGGGTCAAAGGCAAAAGTAACTTAAAAGGCTATTGAAATTACAATTATCCCCTTGTGAACAAACAAAAAAACGGAATTTTTTTTTACGTTTCTAACCCTCGCAAGTCGTCTGTTCAGACGACTTAAAAACAAGTCGTCCAGACGACTTAACTTAAAGTCGTCTGGACAGTTATTCTTAAACATAATTTAAAATTTTTGTAAAAAATATTTTGATAAGTGAAAAATGGGAATTATGTAATTAACATATGTCTTAAGAGATATAAATTAAGATATAACAAATTTCAATTGTTTTCAGCATAGATGAGTGAAAGTAGTGAGTCATGATATTCTTTAGTTTATGTTTCATCAACATATGTTGTAGTATTGTATGTGTTCTTAGGGTTAAATTTTGGAAAGCATTAAAACCGTTTTTGAAAAATTTAAAAATTACCTAAGCGTGTTCATTTCTGTGTATAGTAAACAATATTGAAGTATAATTTGATTTTATATCGTGGTTAGTTAGTTAATTTAGTCATTTTAGTTTAGGGTTTCATTTTAGGGTCTAGGACGACTTAACATTTAGTCGCCTGTGAACGGACAACTAAATATTAAGTCGTCTGATGTACATTATCCGCCAGACGACTTATTTGTAAGTCGTCTAAACCGGACCAAATCTTAAATTTTTCCACTGTACTTTTAAAGCTAACCGGATTATTTACCCAATATATAAGGTGATTTTTTTCTGTGTTAATTTTTCGCAAAAACCCTAACAGTTCTCTCTCAAAGGCGATATCAAATGCGATTTCGAGTTCCCACTATTTCCGAACAAACCATCGTTCTCAACGTCGGCTATCTATCTCACTTCATTCTCACCGTTCTCACCGCCGCTTCCTCTAAACAGGTAGTATAAGCCGCTTCTTCTAAACCCTAGCGCCGCCGCTTCCTTTGTTGTTTAGTTAGGTTGGATGTTGTTTTCCTCTCATTTTACGGTTACGATTTGTGATTTCAAGCAATTTGTGGATATTTTCATTTCAAATTAGGGTTTCAAAGATTGGGGCTTTCAATCGATTTGTGGTCTAGTTAGGTTGGATGTTGTTCTCCTCTCATTCGTCTGGTCAACTTTCAAATGTTCTACTGGAAGTGTTGGTAGACTTATAATTAAGTCGTCTGGAAAGTCTTCCAGGTGGACGACCCAGACGACTTAATCTAAGTCTTTCAGGTGGACGACCCAGACGACTTAGAATTAAAATGTTTCCAATTCGTTTCTTATTTGCAGATGGCGAATCAGCATGAACCTCACTTCTTGAAGCCTCTGCTTCCTTGTTTCGACTGTGGCGTGGTATACACACGCTCTCTATTTCTCCTCTGTTTATTTCCTTTGCTTATCTTCTCCTTTGTTGACTTGTTAGACAATACCACTTGCCTTCTACTCAAAACACGTACAAGGCAAGCCGAACGAAGGAAAATGGACACTACGATCGGACGCTTCACACCAAACTTGGGAAGTTATACAAGAAGGAAGAAGACTCACCGATGGTTAGGAAGACTTCGCCCAAACACACTCCCTTTGCATCGGTGACATTCTCGTGTTCAAAAAGGAAGGAGACATGGTATTTCATGTGACTCCTTTCGGTCGTAGTGGTACTGAGATTCAGTATACACCTCCTCAAGGGGATGATGCTGCGGATTGTGCCTCAACTTCCTCGCCTCTTCCTAAATGATGGATGTTTGTCTTGCTATTGTCTTATTGTAATCTGCTTCTAGCGGACTTGTAATGGATGACTTCTATGTTGTTGTCCCCTTGTTTCAAAATGTTTTTAAACCTATGACTTGTAATGGATGATCAACTTTTATAACTACAACTCCTTTTTCCTCTATGTACAAATCATGGTAACACCATTGTGGATGGTCTTAGTAGACGACTAATAATTAAGTCGTCTGGAAAGTCATCCAGCCGGAAGATTTCTCAGACGACTTAATTTATTAGTCGTCTAAGAAGTCTAACACAAATTCTAACAGAAATTTAAAAATTACCTAAGCGTGTTCATTTCTGTGTATAGTAAACAGTATTGAAGTATAATTTGATTTTATAACGTGGTTAGCTAGTTAATTTAGTCATTTTAGGGTCTGGAAAGACTTAATATTTAGTCGTCTGTAAACGGACGACTAAATATTAAGTCGTCTGATGTACATTATCCGCCAGACGACTTATTTGTAAGTCGTCTAAACCGGACCAAACCTTAAATTTTACCACTGTACTTTTAAAGCTAACCGATTAAATTGAGCCATTGCAACAAGTTCAGCATGTGTTGAATCTTCATTCAATAAAAACAATCTTGCTCCTTTGAGATCATCAACCACAAAATCCCAACGGCAATCTTTCAACAACCATTCTCCATATACTGCATGTAACTGACGAATCATCTGCAAATATTCAAAATAAAACACATTAGTAAACATAGAGAAAATGAAGAAGTTCACTAAACATTGCCGCAGACGACATAGAAGTAAGTCGTCCAGAAGACTTAAAGGTAAGTCGTCTAAAGAGGTCACTTTTGCAATTGAAAATTAAATGGGACGACTTAATTCTAAGTCGTCCGGCTTTGTTTGTTAAAAACAAAAACTCCAGACGACTTATATATAAGTTGTCTACGAAAAAGGGCTAGTTTTGCATTTGACCGAATCGTGTCAGATCTTTGACTATTGATGGACGACTTATAATTCAGTCGTCTATGAGAAACTTAAAATTTCAATATTTTATTCAAACTAGACGACTTAAACCTAAGTCGTCGTAGGTTAGTTTTGTAATTGAAAAATAAAACTTGAAATTTAACTTTCTCGAGACGACTTAATTGAAAGTCGTCCAACCAGACGACTTAAGTTAAACCTTGCTTCACCCGGACGACCTTAACTTAAGTCGTCTGGTTGGACGACTTTCAATTAAGTCGTCTGGAGAAAGTTAAATTTCAAGTTTTATTTTTCAATTACAAAACTAACCTACGACGACTTAGGTTTAAGTCGTCTAGTTTGAATAAAATATTGAAATTTTAACTTTCTCATAGACGACTGAATTATAAGTCGTCCAGCAATAATCAAAGATCTGACACGATTCGGTCAAATGCAAAACTAGCACTTTTTCGTAGACAACTTATATATAAGTCGTCTGGAGTTTTTGTTTTTAACAAACAAAGCCGGACGACTTAGATAAAGTCTTTCGTTTTGACTAGAAGACTTATCAGT
>CAJHQQ010004196.1:0-31478 GCA_905132885.1 Moricandia moricandioides
TAGAAGTGATTCCAGATTACCCTGTTGGAAGATTTGGCAATTTGTTCTTGATTCTAATAAAAAAAAATGAATCACGATGTCAGAAGCTAGATTTTGACTCATAAATCAGTGGAGATCACACTGATGTTGAATCAATATCATACGAGTTATGATGAAGAAGTTAACCCACTTTCAACCGAAGTTATTCTAGTTTAGTCTGTTTGAAGATTTGACAATTTCTTATTGATTCTAATCATACCAGAATGAATCACAAAGTAAGAAGCTTCCTTTGGATGAACAAATCAGTGGTTAATCACCCTGAAGTTAAATCAATATCATAGGAGTTTTGATGAAGAAGTTATCCCACTTTCAACCGAAGTGATTCCAGTTTAACCTGTTTGGATATTTGGCAATTTGTTCTTGATTTTAATAAAACCACAATGAATCACGATGTCAGAAGCTTGATTTTGACTCATAAATCAGTGGAGAATCACCCTGATGTTGAATCAATATCATACAAGTTATGATGAAGAAGTTATATCACTTTCAACCGAAGTGATTCGAGTTTACTCTGTTTGGAGATCTGAAAATTTCTTATTCATTCTAATCAAACCAGAAAGAATCATGATGTAAGAAGTTTTATTTGGACAAACAAATCAGTGGCTAATCTCCCTTAAGTTGAATCAATATCATAGGAGTTATGATAAAGAAGTTATCCAAGTTTCAACCAAAGTGATTCCAGTTTACCATGTTTGGAGATTTGACAATTTGTTCTTGATTCTAATAAAACCAGAATAAATCTGTAACGACCCGATTTTCTTAAAGTTAAGTTCTAAGTATTTTGCAAATTTTTATCTATCATATTATATTTTTTTTTGTTGTCTTGTCATGTATATAAGTATCCGGTTTTCTTAACCAAACTTGGTATAATTATTTTATCAAACCAGCCTTATCTTGCGTGTGTTTAAAAGTAAGCAAACCCTATTATTTATTTTAGTCGTAGAGGGGAGCCGCTTTGATCATCTTCTCACCCGGGCTTCTCTTCTATCTAGTCACCATTAGTGCTCTCCTCTTCTTCTCTTATTCTTCATTCCTTATTTTCTTTCTCTCTGTGCGATCTCCAGTACGTTAGAAGAGGAGTGAACGAGCAGGAGCGTCGCGGCTTACGTCTCCAATTCACCATCGCTGCGAGTCACCAGTCACCGGAGCAGGAGCCTGTGTCATGGGAAGCCATCGGTGATGTTCCTATTTTGAGTTACAAAGTAGGCCCAAGAGGTGGAGATGTGGAGAGGAGCAAAACGGAGCCACCATCCACCGTGTCTTACCACCACCAGCTTCGATCTATACGGCCATAGGTTGTGAGCCATTGGAGACACAAGGAATGTCACCGGAGAGTCGTGCCGTGATCACTAGTGATCGTACCAACTGCCGTCATCAACCGTGGCCCAAGCCGTAATAGTTGAGTGTCCTCCTCTCTATTTCTTGTGTTGCAAGAAATGTATATATAATTTAACCTTTAATTGGTTCATGCATAGGAAACCATCGTGGACTTTAGGTGAGAATTATTGATAACTAATTCACACTAAAGCATGGACTGACGTTTGTTGGGCGAGACTTGATTGTTTCCCAACATGGTTAAGGTGAGGGTTTTTCCCAAACTTCTTGTACACGGCTTAGGATTTTGAATAAAAATAATTTAGTTCTAATATGTTCCGTCTTCGTGAATTGAGTCTATTAGAGTTTGCTTGTTTAGTTATTAGGTTCTCTGTTAAACCGGATATTGGATGTTAAAGGGTTCAACTTTACTTGTTCTTTGATAATTGATATTAAATATATATATATATATATATATATATATATATATATATATATATATATATATATTATGTATAAATATAAATATTTGTTGAGAATTGAGGTGAAATGTTGTGGTCGACTACGGAGACGTACTTCCGTAGAGTGGTTTGTGACCAGTATGTTTTGTGAGATGTCGTGGCACAACATAGTCGACCTGTTGTTGCCATGGTTGTAGGTCGATAAATCGTCTTCGGGCGTGTGTTACCGAGCACATATTCGGCGTTGTTTGTTTTTGGCCTGTTAGTGGGCAGCGGGTGTGTATCTCGCTAGGACCATTGTTTGTTCTTTGGGTACTTTAGGTACCGTGTTTGTTACGTGTTAAAAGTAAATTGTATTTATTCAGAGTGTTATGATCGGGTCCATGAACTTCGGGTCTAGCATCCCATACCTCACTGAGTGACTCCCCTGTTGCTCACCCCTCTTTCTTCCCCTTTCAGGTGAGCATGACGAGTAGTCGAATATCTGGGCGGTTTGGTGTCTTTCGGATCTTCGTATTTATATCGGTTTTCATTCGTTTTAATACGACTTTTCGATATGAATTATTCTGGTTATTAAATGTAAAAGAAAATGATTTATCCGCTTTTATTTTATTAAATATTTTAATATTTTATTTGATATTTTTATAAATCAATTTAATTTTATTTTGTACCGGTAGTAGCACACCGTTCTCAAGAGAGGAGGTGACGGGTGTTACAGAATCACGATGTCAGAAGCTTGATTTTGACTCATAAATCAGTGGACGATCACCCTGATGTTGAATCAATATCATACAAGTTATGATGAAGAAGTTATCCCACTTTCAACCTAAGTGATTCTAGTTTACTCTGTTTGGAGATCTGAAAATTTCTTATTCATTCTAATCAAACCAGAAAGAATCGCGATGTAAGAATCTTCATTTGGACACACAAATCAGTGGCTAATCACCCTTAAGTTGAATCAAGATCATAGGAGTTATGATGAAGAAGTTATCTCACTTTCAACCGAATTGATTCCAGATTACCCTGTTTGGAGATTTGGCAATTTGTTCTTGATTCTAGTAAAACCAAAATGAATCACAATGTCAGAAGCTTGATTTTGACTCATAAATCAGTGGAGAATCACCCTAATGTTGAATCAATATCATATGAGTTATGATGAAGAAGTTATCCACTTTCACCCGACGTGATTCTAGTTTACTCTGTTTGGAAATCTGACAATTTCTTATTGATTCTAATAAAACCAGAATGAATCACGATGTAAGAAGCTTAATTTGGACACACAAATCAGTGGCTAATCACCCTAAAGTTGAATCAATATCATAGGAGTTATGATGAAGAAGTTATCTCACTTTCAACCGAATTGATTCTAGTTTACTTTGTTTGGAGATTTGATAATTTCTTATTGATTCTAATCAAACCAGAATGAATCAAGATGTAAGAAGCTTCCTATGCACACACAAATCAGTGGTTAATTCCCCTGAAGTTGAATCAATATCATAGGAGTTATGATGAAGAAGTTATCCCACTTTCAACCGAAGTGATTCCAGTTTACCCTGTTAGGAGATTTGACAATTTATTCTAGATTCTAATCAAACCAGAATGAATCACGATGTCAGAAGCTTGATTTTGACTCATAAATCAGTGGAGAATCACGCTGATGTTGAATCAATATCATACGAGTTATGATGAAGAATTTATCCCACTTTCAACCAAAGTTATTCTAATTTACTATATTTGAAGATTTAACAATTTCTTATTGACTCTATTCATACCAGAATGAATCACGATGTAAGAAGCTTCCTATCGACACACAGATCAGTGGTTAATCATCCTGAAGTTAAATCAATATCATAGGAGTTATGATGAAGAAGTTATCCCACTTTCAACCGAAGTGATTCTAGTTTACTCTGTTTGGATATTTTGCAATTTGTTCTTGATTCTAATAAAACCAGAATGAATCACGATGTTAGAAGCTTGATTTTGACTCATAATTCAGTGGAGAATAACCCTGATGTTGAATCAATATCATATGAGTTATGATGAAGAACTGATCCCATATTTAATCGAAGTGATTCTAGTTTACTCTGTTTGGAGATTTGACTATTTATTATTGATTCTAATCAAACCAGAAGGAATCACGATGTTTGAAAATTTGGTAATTTCTTATTGATTCTAATCAAACCAGAATGAATATGTAAGAATCAATGGCTAATCACCATGAAGTTGAATCAATATTATAGAAGTTATGATGAAGTTATCCCACTTTCAACCGAAGTGATTCCAGTTTACCATGTTTGGAGATTTGAAAATTTTTTCTTGATTCTAATAAAACCAGAATGAATCACAATGTCAGAAGGTTGATTTTGACTCATAAATCAGTCTAGAATCACCCTCATGTTGAATCAATATCATACGAGTTATGATGGAGAAGTGATCCCATTTTTAACCAAAGTGATTCTAGTTTACTCTGTTTGGAGATTTGACTATTTCTTATTGATTCTAATAAAACCAGAATGAATTACGATGTAAGAAGGTTTCTTGGGACATAAAAATCAGTGGTTAATTACCATGAAGTTGAGTCAATATCATAGGAGTTATGATGAAAAAGTTATCTCACTTTCAATCGAAGTGATCCCAGATTACCATGTTTCTAGATTTGACAATTTGTTCTTGATTCTAATAAAACCAGAATGAATCACGACGTCAGAAGCTTGATTTTGACTCTTAATTCAGTGGAGAATCACCCTGATGTTGAATCAATATCATACGAGTTATGATGAAGAAGTTATCCCACTTTCAACCGAAGCGATTCTAGTTTACTCTTTTTGGAGATTTGACAATTTCTTATTGATTCTAATCAAACCAGAATGAATATGTAAGAAGATTCATTTGGATACACAAATCAGTGGTTAATCACTGTGAAGTTTTATCAATATCATAGGAGTAATGATGAAGAAGTTATATCACTTTCTATCGAAGTGATTCCAGATTACCTTGTTTGGAGATTTGGCAATTTGTTCTTGATTCTAATAAAACCAGAATGATAAAATAATTATTAAATAATAATAAAATAAAACTCTGAACATAATGCGGCAAAAAACAGTCCAAATGCACCAGTCCGCTATGATCACTCCTGCTCGCTAGTCTCACCTGGAAGGGGAAAAAAAGGAGTGTGTAACATTGGAGTCACTCAGTGAGGTAAGGGCTGCTAAACCGCAAACCACTGACTCAGTACATTGCACTAAGACTATGTAGGCCTAGCTCTAGCATGAAGCAAACACAGTGCCTATTACACCACATAAAACAATCAATGCGTCTAACGCATATAGTACAACCAATACGCTGATAGTACATAGCTACTCTTTGCACCCCGCATTTCCTCATAAGGATATATGTATAACCCTAGGCGACTAGTACAGTAGTCCATCTCTGTACTCCCACCCTCTGCGTGTCGGCGATTGATACAAACGTCTTTGTACCCCCGCAATCTCACTGCTCGTCGGCGGCTTACACAAACGTCTCTGTGCACCCGCAATCACACTGCTCGTTGGCGGCTTACACAAATGTCTCTGTGCACCCGCAATCTACACAAACGGACTCATAATGATATACATATATATATATCAATTTTAACATCACTCCATTCACTCAACCGTTGAGTCCTCTAACATCCTATATACGGTTTAGAAAGCATAAAATAATAACAAATAAGACTCTCATGCAGACTCGATTCATAGAGAAGGAACATGTTTTGAAACTAAACTTTTCATAATAGTAGTACTAAACTAGCACGGGATTATACGGAGTAGCCTTCACCTTTGCCATTGGCTCTCAACGGAAGATGGTCAACTACAACACGAGAGAATCAACGACTTAGACTCAGAGTCTCAGGAAATAAAGTTCCTAAAATGGAAACTTTCCTAAAGTGGAAACTTACCTAAAATAGCAAATTTCCTAAAATAGGAACTTTCCTAAAATAGCAATTTTCCTAAAATAACAAATTTCCTTAAATAGCAACTATCCTAAAATGGCAATTTTCCTAAACTAGAAATTTCTCTAACTAGAACTTTCCAAGACTAGATATAGGGAGGCGATAAACTTACCAGAAATATCGCTCGAAAACTCGACCAAAAATCTTGCTAGAAAATTACTTTGTGACTGGTCGTCGAATAATTCAACAACTGTCATACGCAAAGCACTGCTTTGACTTAATGAAAATAAAGTGAAGGGGTGGAGTTTCTTATATAAGAGAAGCGAAGGGAGGTAGGGTTTCTAAACTTCCAATGTGGGACAAAGTAAAATAGTTATGGGTTTTAATTAAAAAAAATGGGCCTACTTTATTGAATCACGGTCGTTACAATTCTCTCCTACTAATGAGGAATTCACCCCCGAATTCAAATCATTGACCGAATGTCTAATAACATCCAAAAAGAGTTCTAAGAAATCATTCATCATCAAAATCTCCTTAACTCATGCCTCTTGTTGCATCTATCTTGTCTACAACCAACTTTGACTGACCATGGTCATCATCCCTTGAACATCTTCTCTTGAACTCTTGTTGATGATATGACTTGTCACTCCCCCCGAGAATAATTGATAAATCTCGAGAAATACCCATAGTTCCTAGCCTCTTTGCGTCGACCAAAGGAATATGTTATCTTTTACTTCAATACACTTTGTTAGATTGACGCCTTGACGGTTGCAGACACTTTGAAATATGCAAAACTTTCTTATCAAAAAGTACAAAAAATGTCTCACACTCAATCGTAGACGATCATAGACACTATTTTTTAATCTACACATGATAACCACAAAAAAGACAACATGCACACCCATAGACTACGAAGGTCAAAGATACATACCATCAATCAGCTCAACTCTGACGTTAACTCCTGCTGCAAATACTCGTGGAGATTTGACAATTTCTAGTTTACTCTGTTTGGAGATTTGACAATTTCTTATTGATTCAAATCAAACCAGAATGAATCACGATGTAAGAAGCTTCTATTGGACACAAAAATCAGTGGCTAATAAGTTGAATCAATATCATAGGAGTTATGATGAAGAAGTTATCCCACTTTCAACCGAAGTGATTCTAGTTTACCCTGTTTGGAGATTTGATAATTTGTTCTTAATTCTAATAAAACCAGGATGAATCAAGATGTCAGAAGCTTGGTTTTGACTCATAAATCAGTGGAGAATCACCCTCATGTTTAATCAATACTATACGAGTTATGATGAAGAAGTTATCCCACTATCAACCGAAGTGATTCTAGTTTACTCTGTTTGGAGATCTGAAAATTTCTAATTGATTTTAATCAAACCAGAAGGAATCATGATGTAAGAAGCTTCATTTGGAAACACAAATCAGTGGTTAATCACCCTTAAGTTGAATCAATATCATAGGAGTAACCATGAAGAAGTTAACCCACTTTCAACCTAAGTGATTCCAGTTTACCCTGTTTGGAGATTTTGCAATTAGTTATTGATTCTAATAAAAACCAGAATGAATCACAATTTCAGAAGCTTGATTTTGACTCATAAATCAGTGGAGAATCACATTGATATTGAATAAATATCATACTAGTTATAATAAAGAAGTTATCCCATTTTTATCCGAAGTGATTCTAGTTTATTATGTTTGGAAATTTGACTATTTCTTATTGATTCTAATCAAATCAGAATGAATCACGATTTAATAAGATTTGTTTGGACATAAAAATCAGTGGTTAATCACCCTGAAGTTGAATCAATATCATAGGAGTTATGATGAAGAAGTTATCTCACTTTCAATCGAAGTGATTCCAGATTACCATGTTTGGAGATTTGGCAATTTGTTCTTGATTCTAATAAAACCAATATGAATCACAATGTCAGAAACTTGATTTTGACACATAAATCAGTGGATAATCACTCTCATGTTGAATAAGTATAATACGAGTTATGAAGAAGAAGTTATCCCACTTTCAACCGAAGTTATTCTAGTTTACTCTGTTTGGAGATTTGACAATTTCTTATTGATTCTAATCAAACCAGAATTAATCACAATGTAAGAAGCTTCATTTGGACACACAAATCAGTGGCTAATCACCCTTAAGTTGAATCAATATCATAGAAGTTATGATGAAGAAGTTATCTCACTTTCAACCGAAGTGATTCCATTTTATCCTGTCTGGAGATTTGGCAATTTGTTCTTGATTATAATCAAACCAGAATGAATCACAATGTCAGAAGCTTTATTTTGACTCATTAATCAGTGGAGAATCACATTGATGTTGACTTAATATCATACGAGTTATGATGAAGGAGTTATCCCATTTTTAACCGAAGTGATTCTAGTTTATTCTGTTTGGAGATTTGTCTATATCTTATTGATTCTAATCAAACCAGAATGAATCACGATGTAAGAAGCTTCTTTTGGACATACAAACCAGTGGTTAATCACCCTGTAGTTGAATCAATATCATATGAGTTATGATGAAGAAGTTACCTCACTTTAAATTGAAGTGATTCCAGATTACTCTGTTTGGAGATTTAAAATTTTTTCTTGATTCTAATAACACCAAAATGAATCACGATGTCAGATGCTTGATTTTGACACATAAATCAGTGGAGAATCACCCTCATGTTGAATCAATATCATACGAGTTATGATGAAGAAGTTATCCCAGTTTCAACAGAAGTTATTCTAGTTTACTCTGCTTGGAGATTTGACAATTTCTTATTGATTCGAATCAAACCATAATGATTCACGATGTAGGAAGCTCCGTTTGGAAATATAAATCAGTGGTTAATCACCGTGAAGTTGAATCAATATCATAGGAGTTATGATGAAGAAGTTATCTCACTTTAAATCGAAGTGATTCCAGATTACCCTTTTTGGAGATTTGGCAATTTGTTTTTGATTCTAATAAAAATAATATGAATCACAATGTCATAAGGTTGATTTTGACTCATAAATCAGTGGAGAATAACCCTGATGTTGAATCAATATCATACGAGTTATGATGAAGAAGTTATCCCACTTTCAACAGAAGTGATTCTAGTTTACTTTGTTTGGAGATCTGAAAATTTCGTATTGATTCTAATCAAACCAGGAGGAATCACGATGTAAGAACCTCCATTTGGATACACAAATAAGTGGTTAATCACCCTTAAGTTGAATCAATATCATAGGAGTAATGATGAAGAAGTTATCCCACTTTCAACCGAAGTGATTTCAGTTTATCCTGTTTGGAGATTTGGCAATTTGTTCTTGATTCTAATAAAAACAGAATGAATAACCATGTCAGAAGCTTGATTTTGACTCATAAATCAGTGGAGAATCACCCAGATCTTTAATCAATATCATACGAATTATGATGAAGAAGTTATCTCATTTTCAACCAAAGTGATTCTCGTTTACTCTGTTTGGAGATTTGATTATTTCTTATTGATTCTAATCAAACCAGAATGAATCAAGATGTAAGAAGCTTTTTTGGACATAAAAATCAGTGGTTTATCACCCTGAAGTTGAATCAATATCATAGGAGTTATGATGAAGAAGTTATCTCACTTTCAATCGAAGTGATTCCCGATTACACTGTTTGGAGATTTGGCAATTTTTTCTTGATTCTAATAAAACCAAAATGAATCACGATGTCAGAATCTTGATTTTGACTAATAAATCAATGGAGAATCACCCTCATATTGGATCAATATCATACAAGTTATGATGAAGAGGTTATCCCACTTTCAACCGAAGTTATTCTAGTTTACTCTTTTCGGAGATTTGACAATTTCTTATTGATTCTAATTAAACCAGAATGAATCATGATGTAAGAAGATTCATTTGAACAAAAAAAATCAGTGGTTAATCAACCTGAATTTAAATCAATATCATATGAGTTATGATGAAGAAGTTATCCCACTCTCAACCGAAGTAATTCTAGTTTACTCTGTTTGGAGATCTGAGGTTTTACCATCAGATCATGCTGATCATACCATGATTGACCCAGGAGCTAACTTGGAAAATGAAGGATTTACTAAGTGGAAGCAACGATCAATTAACCTTAAAGATATCATGGAAAGCAGTAATGATATATGTTCATTGTTTGACTCATATCTTCCAAATCACGAGGCTTCTACGCATGAAATCACTTGGAGAATTTTCTCAACTCAATTATGGAGCTCCTTGAAGAAGAATCAGATAAAACAGAGTTCAAATGTGGGAGTTATGCCATTTACAAACTAGGTGATCTTCAGTTCTTGCGAATTCAGACATGTGCGCATTCAGGTGAGCTGGACCGACACTGCATTGGAGCTGTATGAGCTAATGGAAACTATATTGGATGATATTAATACTCAAGTGATTTGGAATGACATTATTCTAGGCGAGCTGAGCTGGATTGACACTCACTTAGACGAGCTGAGCGAGCTAGTCCTATCTTCCGAGATGGTTCGACCACCCAAGAAGCTGGAATTGGCTAACCTTATTTCTGATGAACCAACGACCAATTCAATAATTCTAAAGGTGATTATTCATGTTATAATTGTCCAAGAAATCCTTGGGCTTGATGGTTTTCAAAAAGATTCAAAAACAGACTTGTTTGGGCCAAATGTAGAAACCGATCAAATTTTGGCTAAGGTAAAATATGGATTTCGACCAGGCCTCAAGTTGACATGTCTTGGCCCATATCACGAGCATATTCTTCACCTTTCAAAGTCCTGGTAGTGTCTATATCAAGAGGCACTCCAACTTTCAGTCAAAGAATATATTTAGTCAAGTCTTTGTTTCTACTTTGAATGTCTTGTTTTTAGGACATTCTTCTTTGGATCTCTATAACTTGTAATCCTATAAATATGGCCTAAGAGCCACGAAATAAATCATATTTTTTCCCCTTTTTATGAGTTTATCTCTTTGTTCTTTGCTTATAATATTTCTTAGTTTCTTGGTGAGGTTATCTCCAAGTTTCGATCCTTCTTTTGTTGGACCGGTGCATCACATCCGGCAACGATTGAAGTCTGGTAGTATCATTGGGCCTACCGCAACCCTTTGTGTCACCATTCATCCCATCTAGTTCTCCTTTTGGAGTTCATATCCATTTCAGTCCGTTTGAGTGATCCTGTCCGATCTCAGGACATATCAAGTGGTATCAGAGCCACTCAACCGGTACTATCTTTTCATCTTTTCATCTTCCATTTATATTTCTTCAAACACTTCTTATTCTTTCTATCTTGAATCTGGGCCCCTCATTACCATCCACTATATAAAAAAAGATCGAAAAAAAAAAGTTTCAAAGATTTCGAAAAGTTTGATTTGTGGTTTGGTGGTGGAAGAGAAAGCTTGCTGGCCGAGGAGAAATCCGGCCTTTGAGGAGGTTAAAGCGGATTCCAAAAGCAAAATTTCTTATCTTTCTATCTTGAGAAAAACACTTGTGTTTGCTTGGATCTATGGGGATTCTTTGATCTGTTCTCTTAGAACATTGAGAAGAAACTTGAGTGATTACCTTAAAAATCAGAGTAAAACACGTGTGTGGGTGAGGATAAACACATTGAGAGTGTGAGGATTTATTTCCCAACTCTTGGTGTTGAGATTTTCAGGTTATTATGTTTGGTCTTCTCAAGGAGAGTAACAAGGAGAAGCCCCAACGAAATTCTAACTCTCAAACCCCTTTTAAATATCCCTTGAATTATTTTGATGAGTTTGTTAGTGTGCAGGAACAGCCACCTATAAGGAGAAAAACAAGCATAGATGTGGCTGATCCAAAGAGGCAACCTTTTCAGTTTGATGTCCAACAATTTTGTGAAAACTTTGTGAAGGAAGTGGACAAAGCCCTCAAGGACGTCAACAAGAGCCAAAAGAAGAGCACTTCCACACGTGCTCCAGTAGCTAAGCCATCCTTGTTCATCAGCAAGAAAGCCAAAGGTAAATCTAAAAACAATTTTGAAGAGTTTAAAATTTTTTCAGATTCTTTACCTACCTTTGAGGAATATGAGGAAGAGATAATTGAAAGCTTGATCACTTGTGAGGATAAATGTGATCTTCCTTCTCTTGAACCTGAGTTTGTGTTTGAGAATGAGCAAGCTAATGTAGAACTAACTGTTTTGCAACCGGAGCTTCCGAGTAGTCTTGTTTTGTCTCCACAGATTTTTGAGGAAGAGCCACTTGACTATCCACATCAATGCCCATGTCTTGGCACTTGGATATCTTTGGATGATGGTCCAGATCCTATCTTTGATGTGGAGAACGAAACTGATCCAGTCTTTGATGAAGAAGCAACAAGCATCACATCCATTGCTATGGAGAATCATCTTTGCTTTGACCCCGACGCAACTACTGCTCCTTCATCTCCTGCCCCTTTGCCTCCTGATCTTCACAAGCACTGTGAGAAACCTGATTTGATTAATTATCTGCCTGATATGCTTGTCAAGATCAGTACTCATGATATAACTCGTTTTGGACTTGAAAAGATGAAAGAATTTTGTGTTTCAAATTCTGTTTTTGATAACATGATTAATTCTTTTCAAATCTTAAAACCTGATAAACTTCTTGATCATAAACGTTTTCAAAATGATAAAGGCATCAACTCTGGAATTATTTTGACCTTTGATCAGTTCTTGAAGCATAGCAAAGGCTTTGATCATTTTGAAAAGTCTCTTGAGATTGATTTGAAACAAACTGACTTTTGTGTTAGAAAATCTTTTGTTTCGTTTGTTTTAAAAGAAAATAGTTTTGATCTGAGTTCTTCTAGACATGCATTGATCACTGATGATTTATTTGCATCCTTTTGTGCCTTGAACAAAATTTTGGTTAAGAAGTTGCTGGAACATGAATCACTTAGAACTGAAAATGATTTTTGTGATCTTGATTCTTGTGATTTTGTTTTGCAGCCTGATCTTGTGTGTTTTGAAACTGATAAGACTTGGCATTTTCTGAGATCATTTCGAGATAATTGTGTTGTTTTGAGCCTTGATGATAGCGTGGTTTACAACACTTTCTTTGAAAAACATCTTGAGTCTTTGATAGTTAATTCTCAATCTGAACTTAAGCTTGTGTCTTTAGATGTTGAGCAGGATATGCCCGTCTTGGGAATGAATACTACTGTTGCATATCTTGATAAAATTCTGGTCTGTAATGTTTATTTTGATGTGCATCTTGACAGGCTGAAATGTGTGCTACTTGTTATTGGAAAAGATATCTTGATTCATGATTTGAACAAGTATTTGTCTTGCACATTTGATCCTGGTATTTTAGTGTTTTTTTTTGAGTATCCAGGAATGACAGGTTCAGCCTATCAGGAAAGAAAGCATTGACCATGCCCAACATGAGTTTTGGAGAAGCTTTGTTGAAACCGGCTACTTTGGAGATGCCAGCGATAAAGGTTCACTCCAAGACGGATATCTCGGCCACCAGAAGGTCTATTGTCTTAAATCCAATTTTCCTGGAAATCCAACTCAACAAGGATTTACTGAGGCCTGGAATCGCATGAAAAGCTTCACGAATGAAGAAGTTATGAATTTTCCAAATCAGAGGTTCTTCAGTCCGTCTATCCGCGAGTACCAGATTTCTAAAGGAGATTCAGGCCCAAGAAAGAAGCGTCCTGAGCCAAAACCGATCCTCCATGAACCAAAGGTGTTTCCTCAGTCATTCTCCTGTCTAAACCAAAAGCACTGTAAGGATCATGAGTTGATTGTCTCTACTCTTCATGAAAGTGTTTTGAAACCGAGAATTTCAAAGAGAAAACATATTCTTACTTGGTTGAAAAACGTTTTGCTCAAACCTTTTCATGAATTGTTTTCATTGAGCTGTGCTTTGAAAGAGATTTGGTGTAGGAACAAGCATGAACCAAAATTGCTTAGGCCAAAAGATCATTTTGATTTCGTTCATGAAGAAAATCTTTTAAATTTGGCATTGTCTCTTGCTTTTCCTATCAGTTTGACACATTGGCCAAATTTTGAACTTGATAAAACCAATTTTTGGTGATCAGTTTGATTGCTTGATGCTTGCCCACGTGCTTGATGATTATCCTAAGAGCTTGGATCCTGTTTTTGATGTCTTAACGATAGAGAAACCCTTTGATTATTTCTTTCGCAGATTTGATGTGGTTTCTCTAGTTATTTTGAAAGTGCAGGATATAAAGGATCAGATTCAGATGGAAGCAAGCAGAGGAGAACGACACCACACTTGTGTTCTTGGAACATGGAACTGGAAATACTTGAGGGAAATAAGTTCAAAACTCCAAGGAAGTTTCTCTCCAGATTTATCCTTCATTGAATTTTGCTTGTTTTCAAAATTCTTTTTGTCTGATTCATTTTTTTTTGTTTCAGGTAAAATGGATTTGAGGTCAAATCCTTTTGAAGAGGGAGGGAATGATGCGCTCCTCTCTCGAGAACGGCGTGTTACTTATGTAAAATATCAAATTAAACCGATTTATAAAAATATCTAATAAAATATTGAAAAATTTAATAAAATAAAAGCGGATAAATTATTTTCAAATTTAGAAAACCTAAATATTACAAATGGAAATGTCGAATAAAACCAAAATAAAATACGAAGATCCCAAAGACACCAAACCGTCCAGATATCCGACTACTCGTGATGCTCACCTGAAAGGGGGGGGGGGGAAGAGGGGAGTCACTCAGTGAGGTATGGGAAGCTAAACCCGAAGTCCATGGACCCGATCATAACACTCTGAATAAATATAATTTAATTCTAGCACGTAAAAAACACGGTAACTAAAGTACCCAAAGAACAAACAATGGTCCTAGAGAGATACACACCCGCTGCCCACTAACAGGCCAAAAACAACAACGCCGAATACGTGCTCGGTAACACACGCCGGTATACGATTTATCGACCTCAGCCTTGGCAACAACAGGTCGACTATGTTGTGCCGCAACATCTCCACACAAAATATACTGGTCATAAACCACTCTACGGAAGTACGTCTCTGTAGTCGACCACAACCTTTCACCTCAATTCTCAAAAAATATTTATATTTAATATAAGTTATCAAAGAACAAGTAAAGTTGAACCCTCTAACATCCTATATCCGGTTTAATAGAGAACCTAATAACTAAACAAGCAGACTCTG
This sequence comes from Moricandia moricandioides, assembly GCA_905132885.1. Classification (NCBI taxonomy): domain Eukaryota; kingdom Viridiplantae; phylum Streptophyta; class Magnoliopsida; order Brassicales; family Brassicaceae; genus Moricandia; species Moricandia moricandioides. The sequence continues at coordinate 14,891 of CAJHQQ010004196.1, forward strand.
ATAGACTCGATTTCACGAAGACGGAACATATTAGAACTAAATTATGTTTATTCAAAATCCTAAGCCGTGTACGAGAAGTTTTGGAATAGCCCTCACCTTAGCCAATATCGGAGATAGATAAAAAAAAGATGTCGAAACCAATAGAGAAATCGTCCCTAGGGTCCTCCTAACTTAAACATAAAGCTAAAATATCCTTGTTATATTATTAATTTTATTTTGATTTATTTTTAATTCTCAAAATAACTAAATTACATAAATGTCCTTAAACCTAATAATATAAACTGTCGCAGACTTTTCATTTTCCATATTCTTGTTATCTTTCTCTCGTCCTTCTCTCTTCCTCCGATTTTTAGTTTTTCTTTTTTTGCAAAACTGTTTTTCTTTTTCTCTCTTCATAACTTCTCTATTTCTCAGCAAGAAACCACTGCAGTTTAGTCAGAAACAATGGCGGAGAAGACATCGAAAATTAAGACGGTGGCTTTGTTTGAGATTGTTCTACCTAAAAATAGATCTATGTTTTTTGGATCTACAATTTTGATGAAGAAACAAGAGCGATATTGATGAAGAAATCTGGGTTTTTTAGTTAGGGTTGTTCTTATTTTTTTTCAATTTTGGGGGTTTCTGGGGTTTTAAGTCTATTTCTTATTCTATTGAAGTCATGGATCTATAATTTTTGTATTCGATTGTATGTTTCTTGATTTTATTTCAGACCTAAATTTAGTAGACTTGTATAACTTGGTGGAATTGCAGATTCTGAGTCTACGGTTTTTTTTAATTTTTAGATCTGAAATTGAGCAGTTCTTGGTAGTACAACTCGGTATAACTAATATAGTAGAACTCGGTATAACTACCTCAGTTGAACTATTAATACTAGGTATAATAAATTTAGTAAAACTAGTAGAACTCGGTACAACTACCTGAGTAAAATTAGTAAAACTCGGTACAACAACCTCAGTAAAACTAGTAAAACTTGGTAAAACTATCTCAGTAAAACCAGTGGAACTCGGTACAACTATCTCAGTAAAACAAGTACAACTTAGTACAACTACCTTAGTAGAACTAGAAGACCAATTATACGTCGTAATTAAAATTTGAAATTAAAAATTTTGATTTTTTTTGAAAAATGAAATTTGAAATTTTGAAATTTCAATTTTTTAAAATATATAAAATTTTAATTCAAAAATAAACAAGGGTAAAATCGGGTTTCTATATTTTCATTAAATGATGAAGGGTACTAAGATTAGTGAAGGATATAGTGGATTTTTTTCTTCTATAAGGACATATGAGCTGAATTTCAAAAGCTAAAGGCCACCATTCCTACGCATTTACCAATAAGGATTTTAGATATTTAGGTCGCTTACACCACAAGTAACAAATAATATCATTTGTCTAATATGTGATGATGAGGGTGTGGAGACTTAAATAACACGTGATGATTAAGGTAGAAGGTACGGGTGATCACGCATGATTCTCCGATGACATAACATGCTTCTCTAATGGATCAATGCTTACAATGGTGTGGATCCGATCGGTGCCGCGGTGGTGAGACGGTGGCTCCGTCTTTGTGCGTCTCCTCTTCACGTCAATACATCTCTCAAGTTTGATGCGAGACAACAAAACAGAAGGTGTTTGACCATCGACGGTGACGCTGTCTCTCTGACATGGTGTGATGGCTCCAAGACGACGGCATAGGAGGTGGTGGCATCACGGTGCAAGCGGTGGATCAGATTTTGGAGGTGAGCGGTGGTTGCGTCTTTTCTCGGGTTCTCTGATAGACGTACGCACACATGGAGAACAAGTGACACATGAGATGAGCCAGATAGAATGGGAGGGAGATGATGGATCATGAGGCGTGAAGGTATGCGGCTAGGTTTTGTGGAGATGGAGATGTATACGATTTATATAACTGCATGCACTGTTTAGTTAAACCAAGAAAAGGAAAATTGAATTGGGTTTATTCTAAATTAATTAAAAGAAAAACAAACCAATTTGGTTTAGAATATCGGGTCGTTACAATTCTTCCCCACTAATAAGGAATTCGTCCCTGAATTCAAATCCTAAGTCAACTGCCCAATAACATCCTGAAAAAACTCTCGATAATCACTTCTCATCTCTCTCCCAACAACTTTTACCAACGTGGCCAACATACTTTCTACCTCTTTTACTTACAGATTCATAATTTCAACTGGTTGGATAGGTCCGTAAACCTTTTTTTTTACTAGGATCACTTGACGACTGTTGCAAAATGAGCGTTGGCGTTCTTATGAATTTCCTTAGAACTGACATATGAAACACCTCCTGAAAGTCTTACAACTCCGCTGATAATGCAATCTATAAACCACTTCTCCAATCCGCGCCGCAATGGAGTACTGTCCCATATATCTCGGTTTAAGTTTCTTTATCTTCCGAGTTTTAGATCCCCTCCTGAAATATCCTCATATTCAGGTACACTAAGTCACCCACCTGAAGCTCCAAATCTTTTCCGTGCTTTTCTGGATAACTCTTATGACGGTCATGGGCTTCCTTAAGCCGAGTCTTGAGCATCTCCACCTGCTCTAACGTCTATTGAACCTTTGATGGTTCAATTACACGTCACTCGTCTACTTCAGTCCAACAAAGGGGTATACGACAAGGCCTACCATAAAGAGCCTCATATGGTGCCATCTCTATACTCGAATGGTATTTGTTGTTGTAGGCAAACTCTGCTAGAAGTAAATACTTTCCCCAGCTTTATTCCCAATCCAAAAACAAGCCTTGAGCATATCTTCTAAAGTATGAATAGTTCTTTTTGAATACAATCTATCTGCAGATATTAAGTTGTACTCATATGGACCTGTGTACCAAGCGCCTTCTGAAAGGTTCCCTAAAAAGTAGATGTGAAATTTGTGTCTCGATCATATACAATACTAACAGGAACTCCATGCAATCTCACAATCTCTCTGATGTATATTTGTGCCAACTGATTAGCTCCATCTGTCTTCTTGACTGCTAGGAAATGAGCAGTCTTGGGGAGTTGTCCACAATCACCCAAATAACATTTTTCCCACCATAGGTTATCGGAAGCCTAGTCAAAAAATCCATAGTCACCATGTCCCATTTCCACTCTGGCAACGACAAGTTTTGCAATAACCCGCTAGGCAATTGATGCTCAGCTTTAACCATCTGACACGTCTGACACTGTGATACGAATGTAGCAACATCTTTCTTCATACCAGGCCAATGGTAGTAGCTCTTCAGATCCATATACGTCTTAGTATTTCCCGGATGGATAAAAAAAACGTGAGTGGTGTGCTTGCTGTAAAATCTCTTTCCTTAACGGCTTTTTGTCTGGCACACAAAATCGATTCCGGTACATATACATCCCGCTCAAAGCTGTATGATATCCAATACTCTCACTCTCTATCTGCTTACCCAAGGCCGCATCACAATCCTGAGCTTTGTGTATCCTCCACAATAAATCTGCATGCTCTAAAACCTCATAACCAGTTGTCTCTCCCTCAACAGTAACTGCACATCGTCTGATACTAGCAAGTATCCCACTAACCTCCTGGACCTCCTTGGTTCCTGAAACATCGCTCCTTCGCATGCTTAAGACATCTGCCGCCTGATTGGCCTTACCCGGATGATATGTTATATCCAAGTCGTAGTCTACTAACAATTCCATCCACCTTCGCTTTCTCAAATTCAGGTCTGCCTGAGTAAAAATATACTTCAAACTCTGGTGGTCTGTGAAAATCTGAACCTTTTCTCCATACAAATACGACTTCCAAATTTTTAACGCAAATACAACTGCTGCTAACTCCAAGTCGTGAGTAGGGTAATTAGCCTCGTGAGGTCTCAGCTAGCGTGATGCATACGCAATGACATGACCTTCCTGCATCAATACACATCCCAGACCAGTACATGATGCGTCCGTATAAACCTCATATGGTATCCCGGGCCTATGAAGTACCAAAACTGGTGATTCCGTCAACTGCCACTTCAACTCGGTGAAACTCCTCGAACAAGCTAATGTCCAAACAAACTTGATGTCTTTGCATGTTAATTGTGTCATCGGCTTTGCGATACTGGCAAAACCCTTAACGAACTTTCTGTAGTATCAAGCCAATCCCAACAAGCTGCGGATCTCAGTAGCACTCTTAGGTGTAAGCCACTCTGATATCACAATAATTTTCTCTGGATCTACTGCAACTCCTGCCTCAAAAATTACGTCACCCTCTAAACTTACCTAACACAATCTGCACATGCTCGACATGCTCCTCTCTCCTCCGAGAATAAATCATGATATCATAGATGAAGACAATCACACACTTATCCAAGTGTTCACTAAACACATCATTCATAAGTTTCATGAACGCTACAGGTTCGTTCGTCAATCCAAATGGCATCACCACAAACTCATAATGCCCATAACGTGTACGGAAAGCTGTCTTCCGCAAATCCTCATCAATTATAGCAATCTGGCGATACCCTAATGCCAAAACGATCTTGGAGAACCATGAAGCTCCCTGCAGCTTATCCAACAACTCATCGATACGCAGAAACGGGTACTTATTCTTGATAGTCACCTTGTTCAAGCCTCTGTAGTCGATATAAAGACTGAAACTCCCATCTTTCTTCTTCACAAACAATATTTGTGTTCCCCACGGCGAAGTACTCGGTTTGATAAAACCTTTATCTCATAGCTCCTTCAACTGCTTTTTCAACTCTGTCATTTCTGAGGGCGCTAAACGGTATGAAGTTCGCAAAATTGGATACCAAGAAATTTAAAGGAATTCTACCGAACAGAGATGTGCTATTTTTTTTTTTTTTTTTTAAAATCCCAAATTTCCATAAATATCTCAGAAATCCTGTAAAACCGATTAAAATCAAGTCCCATAAATCGCCATCCCGGGTCGGGGCCGGGACGGAACCCGCTCTGATACCAAATTGTAACACTCGTCTCCTCCTCTCTCGAGAACGTCGTGTTACTTATGTAAAATATCAAAGTAAACCGATTTATAAAAATATCTAATAAAATATTGAAACATTTAATAAAATAAAAGCGGATAAATTATTTTCAAATTTAGAAAACCAAAATATTACAAATGGAAATGTCGAATAAAACAAAAATAAAATACGAAGATCCTAAAGACACCAAACCGTCCAGATATCCGACTACTCGTGATGCTCACTTGAAAGGGGGGGAAAAGAGGGAGCAACAGGGGAGTCACTCAGTGAGGTATGGGAAGCTAAACCCGAAGTTCATGGATCCGGTCATAACACTCTGAATAAATATAATTTAATTCTAACACGTAACAAACACGGTACCTAAAGTACCCAAAGAACAAACAATGGTCCTAGCGAGATACACAACCGCTGCCCACTAACATGCCAAAAACAACAACGCCAAATATGTGCTCGGTAACACACGCCCGTAGACGATTTATCGACCTCAGCCTTGGCAACAACAGGTCGACTATGTTGTGCCGCAACATCTCCACACAAAATATACTGGTCACAAACTGCTCTACGGAAGTACGTCTCCGTAGTCGACCACAACCTTTCACCTCAATTCTCAACAAATATTTATATTTATACATAATATATATATATATATATATATATTTAATATCAATTATCAAAGAACAAGTAAAGTTGAACCCTCTAACATTCTATATCCGGTTTAACAGAGAACCTAATAACTAAACAAGCAGACTCTGATAGACTCGATTTCACGAAGACGGAACATATTAGAACTAAATTATGTTTATTCAAAATCCTATGCCGTGTACGAGAAGTTTGGGAATAGCCCTCACCTTAGCCAATATCGGAGATAGATAAAAAAAAAGATGTCGAAACCAATATGCATCTTCCAACAAAAATGGGTCTACGCTTCCAATAGAGTAATTTCAAAAGCTAAAGGCCACCATTCCTACGCATTTACCAATAAGGATTTTAGATATTTAGGTCGCTTACACCACAAGTAACAAATAATATCATGTGTCTAATATGTGATGATGAGGGTGTGGAGACTTAAATAACACGTGATGATTAAGGTAGAAGGTACGGGTCATCACGCATTGTTCTCCGATGACATAACATGCTTCTCTAATGGACCAATGCTTACAACGGTGTGGATCCGATCGGTGCCGCGGTGGTGAGACGGTGGCTTCGTCTTTGTGCGTCTCCTCTTCACGTCAATACATCTCTCAAGTTTGATGCGAGACAACAACACATAAGGTGTTTGACCACCGACGGTGACGCTGTCTCTCTGAAATGGTGTGATGGCTCCAAGACGACGGCATAGAAGGTGGTGGCATCACAGTGCAAGCGGTGGATCAGATGTTGGAGGTGAGCGCTGGTTGCGTCTTTTCTCGGCTTCTCTGATAGACGTATGCACACATGGAGAAGAAGTGACACATGAGATGAGCCAGAGAGAGTGGGAGGGAGATGATGGATCATGAGGCGTGAAGGTATGCGGCTAGATTTTGTGGAGATGGAGATGTATACGATTTATATAACTGCATGCACTGTTTAGTTAAACCAAGAAAAGGAAAATTGAATTGGTTTTATTCTAAATTAATTAAAAGAAAAACAAACCAATTTGGTTTAGAATATCGGGTCGTTACAAAGTGCATGCACTGTTTAGTTAAACCAAGAAAAGGAAAAGTGATTCCAGTTTTCCTTGTTTAGAGATTTGACAATTTGTTCTTAATTCTAATAAAACCAGAATGAATCACGATGTCATAAGCTTTACTTTGACTCATAAATCAGTGGAGAATCATCCTGATGTCGAATCAATATCATACGAATTATGATGAAGAAGTTATCCCACTTTCAACCGAAGTGATTCTAGTTTCTCTGTTTGGAGATTTGACAATTTCTTGTTTATTCTAATCAAAATAGAATGAATCACAATGTAAGAAGATTAATTTGGACACACTAATCAGTGTTTAATCACCCTGAAGATAAATCAATATCATAGGAGTAATGATGAAGAAGTTATCCCACTTTTAACCGAATTGATTCCAATTTACCCTATTTGGAGATTTGGCAATTTGTTCTTGATTCTAATAAAACCAGAATGGATCACGTTGTCAGAAGCTTTATTTTCACTCATAAATCAGTGGAGAATCACCCTGATGTTGACTCAATATCATACGAGTTATGATGATGAAGTTATCACACTTTCAACCGAAGTGATTGTAGTTTACTTTATTTGGAGATTTGACAACTTCTTATTGATTCTAATCAAACCAGAATGAATAATGATGTAAGAAGCTTCATTTGGACACACAAATCAATGGCTAATCACCCTGAAGTTGAATTAATATCATAGGAGTTATGATGAAGAAGTTATCCCACTTTCATATGAAGTGATTCCAGATTACCCTGTTTGGAGATTTGGGAATTTGTTCTTGATTCTAATAAAACTAAAATGAATAACAATGTCAAAAGCTTGATTTTGACTCATAAATCAGTGGAGAATCACCCTGATGTTGAATCAATATCATACGAGTTATGATGAAGAAGTTATCCCACTTTCAACTGAAGTGATTCCAGTTTACCCTATTTGGAGATTTGGCAATTTGTTCTTGATTATAATAAAATCAGAATGAATCACGATGTCAGAAGCTTGATTTTGACACATAAATCAGTGGAGAATCACCGTCATGTTGAATCAATATCATACGATTTATGATGAAGAAGTTATCTCACTTTCAATCGAAGTGATTCTAGTTTACTTTGTTTGGAGATTTGACAATTTCTTATTGATTCTAATCAAACCAGAATGAATCATGATGTAAGAAGCTTCATTTGGACACAAAAATAAGTGGCTAATCACCGTGAAGTTAAATCAATATCATAGGAGTTATGATGAAGAAGTTATCCCACTTTCAAACGAAGTGATTCCAGATTACCCTGTTTGGAGATTTGACAATTTGTTCTTTATTCTAATAAAACCAAAATGAATCACGATATCAGAAGCTTGATTTTGATTCATAAATCACTTGAGAATCATCCTGATGTTGAATCAATATCATACGAGTTATGATGAAGAAGTTATCCAACTTTCAACCGAAGTTATTATATTTTACTCTGTTTGGAGATTTGAAAATTTCTTATTGATTCTAATCAAACCAGAATGAATCACGATGTAAGAAGCTTAGTATGGACATACAAATAAGTGGTTAATCACCTTGAAGCTGAATCAATATTATAGGAGTTATGATGAAGAAGTTATCCCACTTTCAACCGAAGTGATTCCAGTTTACCCTGTTTGGAGATTTGACAATTTGTTCTTGATTCTAATACAAAAAAAAATGCATCAAGATGTAAGAAGCTTCATTTGGAGACACAAATAAGTGGCTAATCACCCTTAAGTTAAATCAGTATCATAGGAGTTATGATGAAGAAGTTATCCCACTTTTAACCGAAGTGATTCTAGTTTCTATGTTTGGAGATTTGACTATTTTTTATTGATTCTAATATAACCAGAATGAATCACCATGTAAGAAGCTTTATTTGGACACACTAATCAGTGACTAATCAGCCTTAAGTTGAATCAATATCATAGGAGTTATGATGAAGAATTTATCTCACTTTCAATCGAAGTGATTCATGATTACCATGTTTGGAGATTTGGCAATTTGTTCTTGATTCTAATAAAACCAAAATGAATAACGATGTCAGAAGCTTGATTTCGACTCATAAATCAGTGGAGAATCAACCTCATGTTAAATCAATATCATACGAGTTATGATGAAGAAGTTTTCCCACTTTCAACCGAAGTTATTCTTGTTTACTTTGTTTGGAGCTTTGACAATTTATTATTGATTCTAATCAAACCAGAATGAATCAAGATGTAAGAAGCTTCGTTTGGACACATACAAATCAGTGGTTAATCACCTTGAAGATGAATCAATATCATGGGAGTTATTATGAAGAACTTATCCCACTTTTAACCGAAATGATTCCAATTTACCCTGTTTGAAGATTTGGCAATTTGTTCTTTATTCTAATAAAACTAGAAAGAATCACGATGTCAGAATCTTGATTTTGAATCATAAATCAGTGGATATTAACCATGATGTTGAATCTATATAATACGAGTTATGATGAAGAAGTTATCCCACTTTTAACCGAAGTGATTCTAGTTTCTCTGTTTGGAGATTTGACTGTTTCTTATTGATTCTAATCAAACCAGAATGAATCACGATGTATGAAGCTTCATTTGGACGTACAAATCAGTGGTTAATTACCTTAAATTTGAAACAATATCATAGGAGTTATGATGAAGAAGTTATCTCACTTTCAGCCGAAGTGATTCCAGTTTAACCTATTTGGAGATTTGGTAATTTGTTCTTGAGTCTAATAAAACCATAATCAATCACGATGTCAGAAGCTTGATTTTGAATCATAAATCAGTGGAGAATCACCCTTATGTTTAACCAATATCATACAAGTTATGATGAAGAAGTTATCCCACTTTCAAACGAAGTTATTCTAGTTTACTCTTTTTGGAGATTTGACAATTTCTTATTAATTCTTTTCAAACCAGAATGAATCAAGATGTAAAAAGCTTCGTTTAGACATAAAAAACAGTGGTTAATCACCTTGAAGCTGAATAAATATCATAGGAGTTATGATGAAGAAGTTATCTGATGTAACCCTGCCCAGCTGTTCAATCAATCAAAACTACCCGAGTTGGACCTTGAAGAAGCTTGTGATGGAGAAAGACCAATCAGATCTCAAAGGGGAGTTTAGATACTACCTCACTCCATCAACTGACCAAGAGGAGTATTTTAGTAAAGCCAAAACCAGTCCAGTTTGTGGGGTTACAAGAGATGATCAAAGAATTGACTTTCTCAGTCAGATCAGTTCATGGAGGCCACTTGATGATCTAATGAAGTTCTTGTTCCTCCTTGGTGAACCAATACCTTCTTCTATGAATCCTAAATCAGTATTACATTCCAAGATGTCCAAGAAAGCTTATGGCCACGTTTTGGATCCAGAGGCCCAAGGAGAAGTGATTTCAACCCAAGAAAAAGTCATAACAAACTCACTATGGGCCTGTTTCATGCCAAATTCGACCAGACTTTTCTTCAGTCCATTTCAAGCCCATTCTCACCAAGAATACCGAGAGGGAGTCAGCAAGAAATTCAAGGTCGTGGTCAGGCAAAGAGACATTCAACAAAACACTTATTATGGTCCAAAATCAAGTCTACATTCCTAGTTTCTAAATTTCTTGATTTCTACACTTTGTCTTTTCATTTCTACAACTTGTAACTCTTATATAAAGGGATGGACGACCAGAATAAGATTGATTCACCTTTTTTATCAAAATTTTCTCTAAATCTGTGAATCCCTTGTTCATCCATGAACACTGATTGCTAGGAGTTCATTCTCTGCAAGCAAAACTTGTCTTTGATCACAAACAGAGTTCATTCTCTTGATCTTAGATACATCTACACAAGATCTGATCAGTTAATAGATAATTTCTGAAGATCATCCAATCAATCCATCCATCATCATCAAAATCAACCCAGATCTCTCTCAAAACCATCAGATATTCCTTCAAAAGTATCAGGGACAAAAGGATCTCCTCTCCAGGGATTCATCATTTGGTATCAGAGCAGATTTGAAGGCTCTTGATCTGGGGTTTGATTCTAAAACTTTTCCACTTCTTTGTTTTGGGAATTTGTTTTCCATTCTCTGCAATTTTCCAGAAATCTCTTATCTTTCTATATGTTGAATCTGCAAGAGGGCCAACCAGATTTAAAAAAAAAACAATCAAAAGAAAAGTTGAAGAGAAATCCAACTTGGCTGAGGAGAAATTCAGCCATGGTGGTAAAGCCTCTTGCAAAAAAAAATCTTGCAATCTGTCTATCTCTTTCTTTTGTTTTGGTGTTGGGGTTTGATCTCTAAAGTTTGATCTTTTTTTTGTTGCTGAGCTACTGGATTCATAGAGAAAAAAAATCACAAAAAAACTTGAGAGAAACACAAGAGAGAAGTGAGGCTTAGGCTATATGTTATTGTGTTAATTTTCTTGTTGAGTTTCTGAACAGACAACCATGGCTGGAGATGTCAGTAAAAGAAAGGAGGCACCAACTGTGACATTCAATAAATTGCAGATGGAAGCAATGATGTCTGAGATAATGAAAATAATGAAAAAGATTGATCCATTTCCACAAAATCATGCTGATGATTTCTTTGGTAATGTTTCCCAGGTTCAGAAGGATGCTAAGATCAAAAGGAAGAGCAGGATACCATCTTTCTATGGCAGAAACGACCCTGATGGATACTTGGAATGGGAACAGCAAATGGAACTTGTTTTTGATGGCCAAAACTACTCAGAAAGAAAGAAGGTTAGATTGGCTACAACAGAGTTATGTGGTGATGCCATTCAATGGTGGGATCAGCTTCTTACTACCAGAAGAAGAACAGGAGAAGCACAAGTTGCATCTTGGTTTGAGCTGAAACACTTCATGAAGAAACATTTTGTTTCTGATAACTACAGTAGAAAACAACTGAGACATGCAAAAGAAGAGACAAGAACTCTCCATGATCATGATCACCCCAGAAAGTCTTAGTCACATAAGAAAAGAAGGCCAGAATCACGTCCTCTCTCAAGACTTAGTGAGCCACTGTGTTCTAAGAAGGTATCAGCTATCCAAAAGCTAAAAACAGAGCCATCTAAGGTAAGTGAAGAGCCTAAGACAGAAAATGAGTTTTCTCTTTTCTCTTCTCAATCAGAACTTGCTATCAGTAGTGCTTCTGATAAACTAACTTGTTTTGAACCGATGCAACCTAGTAGTCTTGTTTCAGTATCTCAGGTCTTAGAAGAAAACCTAGCAGAAGAAGCACAAAAGAGTTCACGACCAAAAGAAGAGTTGGAGCAGCCAAACAACATTGAAGCAGCAACAGATGCTAAGCCATTCTCTTTGGACTCTCAAGAGCACTGTAAGGATCTTGATATGGTTAATTATCTACCTGAAATGTTTGTTATGGTTAGTTCTAGTGATGTAAGACGTTTTGGTCTGGAAAAGGTCAAAAAATTTTGTGTTTCAAACTCTGTTTTTGATAACATGATTAATTCTTTTAAAGTGTTTGAACCTGATAAAATCTCTGATCAAAAACGTTTTCAATGTGTTATTAACATCAACTTTGATCATGTTTTGAGTCTTGAGCAGTTTATGAAACATTATAGAAGTTGTGAGCACCTTGAAAAGACATTAGAGCTTGTCCTGCAACAACCTGATTTCTGTTTCAGAAAACCTTGTGATTCATTTGCTTGTTTTAAAGATAATGGCTTTGATCTGAGTTTTTATAGGCATGAACTTGTCACTGATGATTAGTCTGCATTTAGTTTTGCTTTGAACGAACCTAGAAAGTTGCAGGAACATAAATCACTTAAGGCTGAAACTGAATTTGTTTATGATTCTGTTTTGAAACCTCTTCATTCTTGTTCTGAAACTGATAAATCTTGGTTTGTTATGGGATCATGCTTGCAGAATAATGTAGTTTTGAGCTTTGCTGATATTTTACTGTACAACACTTTCTTTGATAAAGATGATGAGCCTTGGTTAAGTAATTCTCGGTTTGAACTTGATCTTTTGTGTTCTGAATATGAGAAACTTGTGTCTGTTTTGAAGTTGTTCTTTAGGAACTTTGCTATCATCTGCCTTGACACAATTCTCGTGTACAACACTTACTTTGATAGGCATCATGATAATCTGAAACGTGTGCTACATGTTCTAGGAAAAAGAACTTTGGTTTCTGATCTGAACAATTGCATGTCATGCACATATAATTCTGGATATCTAGTCTCTGTTTTCAGTGTCCAGGATAATCATGATCAGTCTCAAATGAGTGCAAGGGATGAGAACAGAGATCATGCTTATCAGCCTGAGATTGGAGATGGAAGTACTTGAGGAAAATGGCTTCAAAACTCCAAGAAAGTTTCTCTCCAAAACTTTATTTTAATGTTGCTTTCATGCTTATTTTCTTGATCATTTGTCTCGTGTCTAATTTGTTTCCTTTTAATATAGGGGATAGATATTTGAGGACAAATCTTTTTAAAGGAGGAGGGGATGATGTAACCCTGCCCAGCTGTGCAATCAATCAGAACTACCCGAGTTGAACCTTGAAGAAGCTTGTGATGGAGAAAGACCAATAAGATCTCAAAGGGGACTTTGGATACTACCTCACTCCATCAACTGACCAAGAGGAGTATTCTAGTAAATCCAAAACCAGTCCAGTCTGTGGGGTTACAAGAAATGATCAAAGAATTGACTTTCTCGGTCATATCGGTTCATGGAGGCCACCTGATGATCTAATGAAGTTCTTGTTCCTCCTTGGTGACCCAATACATTCTTCTATGAAGCGTAAATCAGTATTACATTCCAAGATGTCCAAGAAAGCTTATGGCCACGTTTTGGATCCAGAGGCCCAAGGAGAAGTGATTTCAGTCGAGGAAGAAGTCATAACAAACTCACTATGGGCCTGTTTCATGCCAAATTCGACCAGCCTTTTCTTCAGTCCATTTCAAGCCCATTCTCACCAAGAATACCAAGAGGGAGTCAACAAGAAATTCAAGGTAGTGGTCAGGCAAAGAGACATTCAACAAAACACTTATTCTTGTCCAAAATCAAGTATACATTCCTAGTTTCTAAATTTCTTGATTTCTACACTTTGTCTTTTCATTTCTACAACTTGTAACTCTTATATAAAGGGATGGACGACCAGAATAAGATTGCAAAATTCTCACTAAATCTGTGAATCCCTTGTTCATCCATGAACACTGATTGCTAGGAGTTCATTCTCTGCAAGCAAAACTTGTCTTTGATCACAAACAGAGTTCATTCTCTTGATCTTAGACACATCTACAAAAGATCTGATCAGTTCATAGATCATTTCTGAAGATCTTCCAATCAATCCATCCATCATCATCAAAATCAACCCATATCTCTCTCAAAACCATCAGATCTTCCTTCAAAAGTATCAGGGACAAAAGGATCTCCTCTCCAGGGATTCATCATTATCCCACTTGCACCCGAAGTGATTCCAGTTTATCCTCTTTGGAGATTTGGCAATTTGTTCTTGATTCTAATAAAACAAGAATGAATCATGATGTCAGAATCTTGATTTTGAATCATTAATCAGTGGAGAATCAACCTGATGTTGAATCAATATCATACGAGTTATGATGAAGAAGTTATCTCACTTTCAACCAAAGTGATTCTAGTTTACTCTGTTTGGAGATTCGACTAATTCTTAATGATTCTAATCAAACCAGAATGAATCACGATGTAAAAAGCTTCGTTTGGACATAAAAATCAGTGGTTAATCACCCTGAAGTTAAATCAATATCATAGGAGTTATGATGAAGAAGTTATGTCACTTTCAATCGAAGTGATTCCAGATTACCATGTTTGGAGATTTGGCAATTTGTTCTTGTTTCTAATAAAACCAAAATGAATCACGATGTCAGAAGCTTGATTTTGACTCAAAAATCAGAGGAGAATCACCCTCATGTTGAATCAATATCATACGAGTTATGATGAAGAATTTATCCCACTTTCAACCGAAGTTATTCTACTTTATTATGTTTGGAGATTTGACAATTTCTTATTGATTCTAATCAAACCAGAATGAATCAAGATGTAAGAAGATTCGTTTGGAAATACAAATCAGTGGTTAATCACCTTGAAGCTGAATCAATATCATGGGAGTTATGATGAACAAGTTATCCCACTTTCAACCGAAGTGATTCCAGTTTACCCTTTTTGGAGATTTGGCAATTTGTTCTTGATTCTAATAAAATCAGAATGAATCACGATGTCAGAATCTTGATTTTGACTCATAAATGAGTGGATAATCACCCTGATGTTGAATCAATATCATACGAGTTATGATGAAGAAATTATCCCACTTTCAACCGAACTGATTCTAGTTTACTTTGATTGGAGATTTGGCAATTCTTATTGATTCTAATCAAACCGGAATGAATCACGATGTAAGAAGGTTCATTTGGACATAAAAATCAGTGGTTAATCACATTGCAGCTCAATCAATATCATAGGAGTTATGATGAAGAAGTTATCCCACTTTCAACCGAAGTGATTCCAGTTTACCCTGTTTGGAGATTTGACAATTTGTTCTTGATTCTAATAAAACCAGAATAAAAAACGATGTCTGAAGCTTGATTTTGACTCATAAATCCGTGGAGAATCATCCTGATGTCGAATCAATATCATATGAATTATGATGAAGAAGTTATCCCACTTTTAACCGAAGTGATTCTAGTTTACTCAGTTTGGAGATTTGACAATTTCTTATTGATTTTAATCAAACCATAATGAATCAAGATGTAAGAAGCTTCTTTTGGACATACAAATAAGTGGTTAATCACCTTGAAGCTGAATCAATATCATGGGAGTTATGATGAAGAAGTTATCCCAATTTCAACTGAAGTGATTCTAGTTTACCCTTTTTGGAGATTTGGCAATTTGTTCTTGATTCTAATAAAATCAGAATGAATCACGATGTCAGAATATTGATTTTGACTCATAAATCAGTGGATAATCACCCTGATGTTGAATCAATATCATACGAGTTATGATGAAGAAATTATCCCACTTTCAACCAAACTGATTCTATTTTACTTTGTT
Source organism: Moricandia moricandioides (assembly GCA_905132885.1). Lineage (NCBI taxonomy): Eukaryota > Viridiplantae > Streptophyta > Magnoliopsida > Brassicales > Brassicaceae > Moricandia > Moricandia moricandioides. The sequence continues at coordinate 30,547 of CAJHQQ010004196.1, forward strand.
TGGAGATTTGACTATTTCTTATTGATTCTAATAAAACCAGAATGAATCACTATGTAAGAAAGTTCGTTTGGACATACAAATCAGGGATTAATCACCTTGAAGCTGAATCAATATCATAGGAGTTATGGTGAAGAAGTTATCCCATTTTCAAACGAAGTGATTCCAGTTTACCCTGATTGGAGATTTGACAATTTGTTCTTGATTTTATTAAAACCACAATGAATCACGATGTCTGAAGCTTGATTTTGACTAATAAATCAGTGGATAATCACCCTCATGTTGAATCAATATCATACGAGTTGTGATGAAGAAGTTATCCTACTTTCAACTGAAGTTATTCTAGTTTACTCTTTTTGAAAATTTGACAATTTCTTATTGATTGTAATCATACCAGAATGAATCACGATGTAAGAAGCTTCATTTGGACACACAAATCAGTGGTTAACGACCGTGAAGTTGAATCAATATCATAGGAGTTATGATGAAGAAGTTATCCCACTTTCAACCGAAGTGATTCCAGTTTACCCTGTTTGGAGATTTGGCAATTTGTTCTTGATTCTAAAAAATCAGAATGAATCACGATGTCTGAAGCTTGATTTTGACTCATAAATCAGTGGAGAATAACCCTCATGTTGAATCAATATCATACGAGTTTTGATGAAGAAGTTATCCCACTTTCAACCAAAGTTATTCTAGTTTACTCTTTTTAAAGATTTGACAATTTCTTATTGATTCTAATCGTACCAGAATGAATCACGATGCAAGAAGCTTCCTTTGGACACACAAATAAGTGGTTAATCACCCTGAAGTTAAATCAATATCTTACGAGTTATGATGAAGAAGTTATCCCACTTTCAACCGAAGTGATTCCAGTTTACCCTTTTTGAAGAGTTGGCAATTTCTTCTTGATTCTAATAAAACCATAATGAATC
>CAJHQQ010004197.1:0-31446 GCA_905132885.1 Moricandia moricandioides
CTCTAGAACCAAATATGACTTACATCATTATCTAGGCCAGTCTGAAAATGCATATGAACCAGCTAGGAGTAGTCATTCATATAATGCTTGGAATATGTCTAAACCTTTGATAATTGACTCTGGTGCATCTCATCACATGATTAGTGATACTAGGCTCATTAAAGATATTGAACCAGCTTATGGTCATGTTATGATAGCTAATGGTGAGAAGGTTCCAACTAAAGGAATATGAAATCTGAAATTGTTTGACAAAGAATCTAGGGCTTTCTATATGCCTGCCTTCATTTCAAACTTGCTATCTGTGAAAAAGTGTACTTCTGGTTTACAATGCAGTGTGATATTTAGTCCTAATGATGTGAAGTTTCAGGACATCGAGAGCAAGAGACTAATTGGGAAAGGAGTAACCAAGGGAGACTTATATGTGCTAGAAGTTCTTACTCATGTTCCTGATTATGTTTACTCGTTCACTTCTGCTTCTATGTTGAATAATGATGCCTTGTGGCATGCTAGACTAGGTCATCCTCATGTTAGAGCTTTGAACTTGATGTTTCCAGGTGTTATGTTTAAAATTAATGAGTGTGAGGCTTGCATTTTAGGCAAACCTTGTAAAACTGTTTTTCCAACTTCTAGTACTACCTATGATAAATGTTTTGATTTAGTTCATTTGGATATTTGGACTGCACCTTTCATGTCTAGGGATAAATATAATTACTATGTGACATTCATTGATGAAAAATTGAAATACACCTGAATAACTTTGATACCATCTAAGGATAGGGTTCTTGAAGCATTTAGGAGTTTTCAAGCTTATGTGTCTAACCATTATAATGCTTAGCTTAAATTTTTTAGATTAGATAATGGTGGAGAGTACACAAGTCTAGCCTTCAAGCAACACCTTTCTCAACATGGAATCCTTCATCAAACAATCTACCCTTACACTCCTCAACAAAATGGTGTGGCCGAGAGGAAGAATCGGCATCTTATGGAGGTTTCCCAGTCAATGATGTTCCACTCTAATGTTCCTAAACGGTTTTGGAGTGATGCAGTGGCTTCTGCTTGCTACCTGATCAACTACATACCAACCAAGGTCTTACAAGATTAGTCTCGATTTGAGGTGTTGAACAAATACAAACCTCCATTGGAGTATCTCCGGGTGTTCGGGTGCCTTTGCTTTGTGCTAATTCCTTGTGAACTACAAAACAAGCTTGAAGCCAAAAGTGTCAAGGCTATGTTTATTGGATACTCAGCCACACAAAAGGGATATAAATGTTATGATCCGGTGAGTAGAAGGGTGTTAGTATCAAGGGAGGTGAAATTTGTGGAAACAAAAGGCTACTATGAAGAAAAGAAGTGGGCAGATTTGGAGAAGCTATCACAAAAATCAGATAGAGCAACTAATCTGAGAATGATCCTAGAAGGACTTGGTATTGGTGTTACGGAAGGACCAAAGGAAAAAATTCCAAGACGGACGGATGGTCAACAATCAACCCACCTCGACCATGAGAGGGGGAATGATGAACCTGGACCTACATTATCAAGGTGTGGGTGAAGGACAATAAGAAGAAGTTGTGGAAGAAGATGGAAATGATGTTGGGGGAAAAGAAAAAGATCCAAATGAGCCAAGTGAGCCGAGTGAACCTGATCGACCAAGACCGAGTAGACTTGATCGACCAAGGCCGAGTGAACCACATGGATCAAAAAAATGGATTCTTCCCACATGAGGTAATCTTCTAAGGAAATATGAGGTTGTTAAACATGTGGAAGATCAGAGACAATAAGTGGAGCAAGTTGATTTGAGAAGAAGTGCATGGTTGATAAAGGAACCATCAAGCTCTTTTGGTACAAGGACTTCCTACAATGCACAAGCTGTGGAACATCCATCTAAAGTCATATGTTCCCTTACTAAGTACCCTGAAGAACATTGTACATTCATGACCAGTCTAGATGAGAATAACATTCCAAGATCATATGAAGAAACTATGATGGATAAGGCACGGAGAGAATTAGTAGGAGATGAAACGAATGCTATGATCAAGAATGACACTTGGTATGAGAGTGAACTACCAAAAAGGAAGGCAGTGTCAAGTAGATGGATCTTCACTATCAAATATCTTGCAAATGGGAAGGTTGATAGGAAGAAAACAAGACTGGTGGGAAGAGGGTTCACCCAAACATATGGAGAAGACTACATTGATAAATTTGCACCCGTGGCTAAACTTCATACAATCCGGATAGTCTTATCCTTGGCAGTGAACTTGAAATGGGGTCTTTGGCAGATGGACGTGATGAGTGCCTTCTTGCAAGGGGAACTTGAAGATGAAGTTTATATGTATCCTCCACCCGGTTTGGAGAACTTGGTCAAGAAGGGAAATGTGTTGAGACTAAAGAAGGCTATCTATGGCCTTAAACAGTCACCGAGGGCTTGGTATAATAAGCTAAGCATAAACTTGAATTGTAAGGGGTTTAGGAAATCTGAACTTGATCACACTCTCTTCACTCTCACAAACCCCATCATATATTGTTGTCCTCCTTGTCTATGTGGATGACATTATCATCACTGGAAGTGATCAAAGTGGTATCAACTCGACCAAGGAATTTCTCAAATCAATATTTGAAATTAAAGACTTGGGAGAACTGAAATACTTCCTTGGAATTGAGATATGTATATCCAAGGAAGATTTGTTTATGTCCCAAAGAAAGTATACAATTGATCTTTTGAAAGATGCATGGAAACATAGAGGAAAGACAGCCAAGATGCCCTTGGAAGATGGATACAAGGTCCCACATGAGGGGGAGATTGAAGATAGCAAACCATTCAATGATTCTAAGCTCTATAGGAAGCTTGTTGGTAAGTTGATATACTTAACTATTACCCAACCTGATATATCTTTTGCTGTGAATCAGTTGAGTCAACATATGCAACTCCCAAAGGAATATCATTGGCACATGGTGGAAAGAATATTGATGTACCTAAATGAATCACTGGATCAAGGAATATGGATGGGGTGCAATGGGAGCACTGAAGTTGTGGTTACTGTGATGCGGATTGGGCTGGTGATCGAGCTGATAGGAAGTCCACTACTGGCTACTGTACCTTTGTTGGTGGAAATATGGTTACATGGAAGAGCAAGAAGCAGAAGGTGGTAGCATGTTCTAGTGCAGAAGCTGAGTATAGAGCAATACTAAAGCTTACAAACAAGCTAGTGTGGATCAAAGGCATATTGAAGCATATGGAGATTGATCAGTCTAACCAATGACCATGCATAGTGACAATCAAGCAGAAATCCATATTGCCTCCAACTCAGTTTTTCATGAAAGAACCAAACACATTGAAGTCGATTGCCACAAGGTGAGACAAATGATTGGGTTAGGAGTGATCTTGCCATGCTATACAAGGACTGAGGATCAATTGGAAGACGTGTTTACAAAGGCAGCTAGACAGAAGACAATGGAGTCCATTCATGATCGTGTGGGACTCGTTGATCTGACCCAACTTAGCTGATCCCTTGCTATGGGGTCTTTACTCTTTTTCCCGCATCAAGATTTTATCCCAATGGGTTTTCCTTGGTGAGGTTTTTAATGAGGAAGACCTCATAGCCTTCCAGTCTCGACTTGTTCCACATGGTCAAGCTTGAGGGGGAGTGTTAAGTTGAGGTTCCTATTTGGATTAAGGAAGAAAAGGAAGGAAGGAGAAGGTTTTGGATCGACCATGACCGTATAGTCCGTACAATCCGTACAGGTCTGGGTCGACCAAAACCTCGACCAAGGTAAATGTTAATCCGGGTAAAAGAAAAGTTACTCGGTCACTTACCAAAGGGGTTTACCCTTATCCATCCGTTGGAAAGGGAGGATAAGGCAGCGTGGACAACCTAGCACAACCTAGAAATGATCAGCATATGGTCAAAAATGCTGATACCATTTGCATGGACAGCCCTCTTTGGTTTGAATTAGGCGCTCCTTGGCTTAACCAAAGCCACATGTTTTCCTTCCTTTAGTTTTCTGGAGACCCTTGTATTACCCTCATATATATTGTAATGTCGAGTATCAATAATACATCAGACAGTTCATAAACTCTTTCCTAGACTCTTAATCATGATCACCTATTAGACTTAGTAGTGATTAAGCATTTCTCTTCCTAATCTTTCTAAACAATCATCAACCTCAGATTATCTAAAATATTTCACTAGGTAGGCCATTGATCATTGCAAAGCGTAATGGGCCTTTCAAGAACTTATTGGCCTGGTCCATGAAGTATTGGATCAAGAGAGACAAAGGACTTTTGATGTGGCTTTAGAAAAGCTTGAACTAGGAGGAGTGCTTCAGGATGATGAACCTGAACATGACCAGAATGAACAACCATAGCTCAATTAGAATGGAAATTTCAAGAAGGAGCTAAAATGAACCGGTTTGATAAGGAAATGAGTTCGAAATGAAAGATGAAGGTCCGAAGCTGGAACTGGATCAATCATAACATTTCCAGCAAACAAGTGAGTCTAAGTACCAACATGTGTTGAATAGTGACTTCCTAAAGATCTATTACAAGGGGAGATTACAACATAATTTTTGATCAAAGACTAATAGCCAAAGTAAGAACATGATTCAGAGATTCTTGTTGCTGATGAAGTTGTGGATAGCAATGAAAACATATGATTGATGGTATCTTTTGTATATGACCTTTCTCTCTCTAAAAGAGGTCCCCCTTCTCAAACGAGGGGCATCTCTATTTTTAAAAAAGTTGGTGACACTTCTTCCAAGTAGGTCAAATGGCTAATGGGCTTGATTAATGGGTCAATCTTGATTTATGTTGGGTTAATGAGGGAGGTTCTAAGCCCACCAGTTAAATTTAAGAAGAAGATTAGCTCGACATAAATCGAGAATTGCAAGAGTTGGTGGGGGCGACCGTCGTGTCGAGCCATTGCGACCTTAGCTACAAGTTATTCTATAAATGTGAGAGATGGGCTAGATCATATCGTGAAAAATCCAGGTTGGCTTAAAATGTTAAGCTGCAAGCACCGGGCTCGGCATAAAATGTAAGATGTGTGCGTCGGGTGATATATCAGGGTTCTTATAGGTTTTGACCATGATATAAGTCCTTATTTAAGTATGTATTTTATATGTTTTAGAGTCTTTTGGTGTTATTTAGTGTTTTACAGGGCTGAGGTCTATTTGGAATAAAAGAAGTCAAATTGGATGCAAAGAAGAAATTTAAGATGCAAAAGTGTGCTGATACACCATAAGTTTAGCAACAGATTGGGGACTTTCCACCAATTATTGAAGCTCAGATTTTGAAAAAAGATAGAGAATTGAATTGAATTTCCAATGCCGACAATTTGAGGTCGATCCATCAGTTTAACTAAAGTTATGAGCGGTTTACTGAAGACTGGTTTGTCTTCTGGTTCAATACGAAAAAGAAAACTTTGGTTTTTCTTGTTTCAGATTGGTTTTGTCTAAAATTTGAGCATGACGTATTTTTGACCTATATCTACCATTTTTGAGCCAATGTTTAGGCTAATCTTTATTTTAGATCAGGCCTGGAGGTTTAAGAGCTTTGGGGAGACACGATTTTTATTTTGAACCCATGTTCTCTTTGAATCCAATTATGATTTTACTATGATTTTTGTTTTTGCTTACATGTCTGAGTAGATCACTTGTTAAATTTAGAGTTTTCTAAGGTTTAGGATGAATTGCTAAGTTGACATAACTGTTAGGGTTATCTATGATTTCTTCATTTTGATTATTTCAATGCTAGATTATTGACCTGATAATCTAGATCTTAGGATAATTAGTAGATGAGAAAACATTATTGATTGCATGAAACTAATCTTGATGAGATAAATAACTATTCACAAAGAAATTTGTTTTATGGATTTAATGAACATTCAAACTCGAACTTAATGCTTATTTTAGTTTTATGAATTCGCAAAAAAAAAAAAGGATTCTAGGATCTAAACATAGATAGTTTCTGAAGAGAAAGCTAATTGACTTGGTTGCTGTGATTTGAGTTTTAGAACCATTCCTTATTAACCATGGTATATGTTTACTAGCAATTTTGTGTCACCTATTTGAATTCTCTGGATCTAGAGCTTTTCCTTTATAGCTTACAACTCGTTTTATTCACTGGTGTTTACTGTTTTTAATTGCTTACCTAGCTTAATCTAATAACTATAGTCTATTTGTAATCTCAATCCATGTGGATTTGATCCCTAAGTATTGCAACTAACACTCTAAAATCGTAGAGTTTCTTATAAGGTAAATTTGGTCATTTCATTGAGCTCGGCTTAAAATGTTAAGATGTGAGCATCGAACTCACCTTAAAATGTTAAGATGCGAGAGTTGGACTCGACTTAAAATATTAAGATGTGAGTGTCAGGCTCGTCTTGAAATGTTAAGATGCAAGTGTCAAAATTGGCTTGAAACGTTCTTTCACGACAAATTTAGTTGTTGTGACGTGAGATTGATTGACTCAATATGTTCGATTGGACCACACACTTTAAGACGATTCATGCGCTTGAAGATGAAAAAGTTATTTCACAACCACAGTAGGAGTAGTGAACTGAGGTGGGTTCGCTTTGTGGTTTTAAGGGGACATTTTGTTAACGCGAATCATACCTAAATATGAAAACATTCTTTCACGACCAATATAGGCGTGGTGATGTGAGGTGGGTTCGCTTTGTTGATTTAATTGGACCAGTCGTTAAGGTTATTCACACCTGAAGATGAAAACGTTAGTTCACGGCCACTATAGGCGTAGTGATGTGAGGTGGGTTCGCTTAGTGGACATAATTGGACCACTCTTTAAGGCGATTCACACCTTGAAAAGAAATTGTTCTATAAAGATCATTTTAGACTTAATGACTTGAGATGTGTTCACTTATGTGGATACAATTGGGAAACTCATTTTGAAGCAATTTGCACCTCAAAATAAATTAAAATATTGTGGATTTTAAGTCCAGTTTACTTGTGGGGAGTGTGGTTAGTGGATTAGATTAGGCCCCTGTCTAAGTTCGATAACTTAGATGAATTTAGCAAGGGAACAAGATTGGATTTCGAGTCTTGATATGTATATTTTTTTTTTGTGTAAAGTGTGAGGTATGGGCTCATGATCTGAGTGAGAGCTCGAGAATTCTATCACAACGCATGTTTGAAGACTGATTAGTTTAAATAGATTGAGTTGGGAAGCTTATGTGATGATGAGGTTATGAGTGATCTGGCTTGGCATATGGAACCAGATCGCTTGTTGTAACAGACGTGATAAGGAACATATGTGGAAACAGATGGATAATGCAATGTAACAACGACACAAAGAACGTGGTTCACCAACTTGGTTACGTTCAGGGCAAAGAGATATATTATTGGAGGCGATACTAAACTTGCAAGTGTAAGTTTAGGGTTACTTTCATACAAGATATATATAATAGCATCTCACATCTAAAAACCCTAGACTATACGGACTCATGAGCCTATGCCCACAACCAGATGTAACATCCATAACAACTTGATGCAACCCAATTGGTATGATGCACGTGATGCAGCATCCATCGCCTAGATGAAACATCCAGATTCAAGGCACATCAACAAATTGTCACCTTGGCTTGAATTCTCCCGATAACAGACATAATAGATGCACCTTCAAGTACTAGATGTGATAATCAGCACCACATGTACTAGATGCGCCATTAGCGCCAGATGTACATAAGTGTTATTCAATGCAGAATGTACCAGATTCACTCTTTTTGCCTCAGATGTCCCTTCAGACTAGATGCCAGAACATGCTAGATGTCCTTCTGGACCAGATGCCTATTCGGACTAGACTAACAGGTTGAGATGTTTAATAAGTCTAAACAATGATTTGAACCTGCTTTGAGGAACCAAATTAGTGAACATTTCAACATGATTATCTGCAGTTCCTACTTTCTTCACTTTAATTCGCTTCCCATCTCTCAAGAAGTGATACCTCACATCAATATGATTCGCCCTCTCATGATGAACCTGATCCTTGGCTAAACATATAGCACTCAAACGGTTGCAATACACAGTAGCCTGATCATAGATGAAAACCGAGATCATTAACTAATCCTCTGAGCCATATTCCTTCCTTTTCAGTTTTTGTTAATGCTATATACTCTGCCTCATTAGTAAAAAAACTCACTGTCGACTGTAGAGTCACTTTCCAGCTAACCATAAAACCGCCCAAGGGGAACACAAAATCAGTCATAGATCTTCTACTGTTTATATCACCACAATAATCAGAATCATAATAATATGTTAACAGTTACAAATTGTCGCCTCCATAGATGAGACAAACATCAGATGTACGCTTCAGGTTCTGGAAAATCCACTTCACAACTGTCCAATGTTCCTTCCCATGTTATCCAATTAACATTCTAACCACACATACTGCATGTGCCAGATCCGGTCTTGTGCATACCATTGCGTACATCAAACTTCCAACATCACTAGCATAAGGAACCCGAGACAGATTCGATCAGAGAGGATAGTTTGTTGTCGATTGACGCTGCTAGTGCGTTATCAATCGATGAGGCTAGTGGTTTGTCGATTGATGCTCGTCGTCCATAGTTCATGTTCTTCCTAAAATGTACCCATTTCAGCCGAAAGAGAGAAAAAATTATTAGTAAATAGAAAAATAAAAATCTAGACTATATTCTAAACTAAATCTAATAGCAATAAGAAAGAGTCCCTGGCAATGGCGTCAAATTTGATATGCTCAAATTAAACTTAAGATTTAAGCGCTCAAATAAGAGGTTCAGTTGTATACTTAGAGATTGAATCCACAGAGAATCTGAAATTACACAACGGATTTACTGTCTTCGAAATAAAGCTAAAAAATAATGAGTAGGTTTAACCGAAGATCTAGGTTTAAGGTGCTCAATCTTAATCCTAGTAGTAAGAATAACTAGATGAAGAAAAAAATAATTTTTCCTAACAACAATACATATTTAGCAACCCATTAACGACCCTTGAAGAACCCTAGATCCAACAACAAAACTAATTTAACATAATAGACAATAACATAGTTATATTCTGAACGAATTGCATAAAATGAAATAGAAAGAGTAGAGAAACAAAGTAGAAAAACAAAAAGGAGTTAAAGATATTTTCTCAGAAGTTGTTCATATCTCTCTCTCCAATCCTAACCTCTCTCTTCTAGAATAATGAAGCGTAGGTTACAAAACTGATGAAAACCCTAATAAATAGTCAAATATTCGGCCAGGGAATTATCGTGCAATTCCTAGCACTTCTGGGAAAATTTTGTAATTTACTCAAATCATCATTAAAATTGCGGATGGCTGAGGTGTCGATCGACACATATGAGTCAGTGTCGACAGATGTTTTCGTAAAAACAAGCTCCAACTTCAAGTTTTCAGGAGAGCTTTCCTCAAAGCTCCAAAATGATCCAAAAGCTCCAATATCTTCCAATGAGTACATAGACCTGAATAGACTCTAAAAAAAATCTAAATGCATACAAAAGACTCTAAAATAGACTTATATCATGAGTGAAAATATGTAAAATCCATGATATATTACTGAGCTCGTCACGTGATGGATTTTCAAGTTGATGTCTTGCATCGAGAGCCGGAGGTTGGTGATTTTGCAACTTGTCAATAACTATAGACAGTCGCTGTTAGCTCGGTGCTTCTGGTTGTAGGGTTCAAGCCGCCAGTCGTCTGCTCTATGCAGCTAGTTGTAGGGTTTGTGGTGGCGAAGAGCTGTCTTTTTATCGTCGCTGGACTGCTGGCATCGCCAGCTTGTAGTGCGATGACAGCGGCTAATACGGCGTCACGCTCGTTCATTGCATTATGAGCTTTGATATGTCATAGTTTTTACCTGATTTCACCCATGATATATATATATATATATATATATAGTTTTGTAGTCTTTTATATGCTGTTGGTATTATTCTAGAGTTTTACAGGTTCAAGTACTCATTAGAAGCTATTTGAGATTTTATATCATTATGGAGCATTGGAGAATGCTCAGCCGAAAACTCGAAGTCAGAACCAGAATACGCAGAAACCATCGATCCGCGTCTCACCCTGAATGTCAATCAACGGTCAACACTTCCAGGGTTAATAGAAGATTTGAAGAAATCACAATTTTACCCAGAAGTTCCATTATTTACAAGACAAGTCCTTGGCCACCTTTTAGACTATTTATTAGGTTTCTTACCTGTTTTGAAAGATACACTTGTTTTTACAACCTTTTTGATACTTGCAACTTTGACGGCTACCATTGGAGAGAGAGAGAGAGAGAGATCTATTCCATTTACTGACTAAGATCTTGAATTCCCATGTTTCTTATTGTTTTTTCTATGCAATTCGTTCAACTATTCATCATGTTTTTCACAATCATGTCTGAGTAGTCCATTGTTAGATTTAGGGTTCTTCTAGGGTAGTTAATGGCTTTATGATGTTATGAAACTGTTTGGGTTATTCTAATTAGATCTTTGTTTAAGTAGATATTAATTCTAAGTTGAATTTGATCAACTCAACCTTAGACTATAGTATGTTGTAGCGCAAGCGAGAGCTTGGCTATACCCCGAAACACGTCTTAAACAATCTAAACCCTAATAACAAACGAGAGTTGAATTAGGATTTTAGAGAACATATCAAACATAAGAATAATATCTTTTTAGAAGTAGCGTCGATCGACACCATGTAGTGGCCATTGATTACACTGTTAAGAATAATGAGAGTGACTTACCTAAACCTTAAAATTTGAGTTCAGAATAGTGCTTCACTAAAACCCTTAAAATTCTGTTAGTCCGCATTACTTAGTCTACCTGAGAGTTCTCCTAAGTTTAATCATTCCTAATAATCTTTACAAACAAAGCCAATCCTTAAATCACTATTCATCAATTAATACTTTCATCTAGCTTTATTCCGAAACAATAAATCTATTGAGTAATTTTAGAGTCTTTGTGGATTCGATCCGTAAGTATTATACTGAACCTCTTATTTGAGAGAGTAAAAGGTAGCTCATGAGATCAATTTTAGAGTGCATAATAAAAGCTACATCAAATTTGGCGCTGTTGCCGGGAACTCTTTCTTATTGCCATTAGATTTTGTTTAGAATATAGTCTAAATTTTTACTTTACCATTGCTAACCTATTATTTTTTTATTCCTGATGACACATGTACCTTTTGAAGAGAATATTGACTCTGGACGAGAAGAATCGATCGACGGATCTCTTCCAGGATCGATCGATGTTCGTCCACCAACTTTGGGCGACACTCTGCTACCGCCATCGATCGATACCGATCAGTCGGAAGCAGGTAAGTCCGTCTATACTGAGCGTACTAATGAGGAACTAGTTTTGAAAGATCTAAATGATCATCAATGCAACGAAGCAAGCCAAAACATTAATAAACAGGGGGCTGCAGTCCCTGACCAAATTACCAAAACTCCAAAAGATGAGATTAAAAATAAATTGCCAATGCTTGAATACTTAAACCCCAGCAGAACCTATTCCAATAGGTCCGCTATCAGATTACCAGATAACCATGCATGAAACTTTGAACTGAACACTGATTACCTTGTTCTGATACATAAAAATTTGTTCAATGGCCTCCCCACTGAACACCCAAGCGACCACATCGAACTTCTAGAAGACATGGTGCCTGACGGCTTTTACCGTTGCAAGCTTTTCCCTTTCTCCCTTGTAGGGGACGCCATGAGGTGGCTAAAACAGTTACCACCAGGATCCCTAACTTACTGGAAGGATATCAGAAACTCTATCATTAATCACTTCTTCGACGAAGAGAGATACTAGGAAGCGAGAAGAGATTTTTGACATTCCTTCAAGATAACCGTAAATCTCTTTAAAACGCTTGGGAAAGGTTCAAAGACTACCAATTCGTATGTCCACACCATGGCTTTTCAGAACCCCAACTCATCAACACCTTTTGTAGAGGACTACACCTAGACTATCAAACCATCCTTGACACAACCAGCGAGGGGAACTTCGATACTCAAAACCCTGAGGACGCTAAGAGGCTGATTGAAAATATAGTTGTAGGTAAAGCCTTTGAGAGGAGAGATACTGAAGGAAAGGAACCATCAACGTCCACAGAGGAGAAGCACTTTATCCAAGTTAAAAAGACTTTGGCTTCAGTAGCAGCTCTTCTAGATAAACACACTCAATCCAAAAAACATGGTGAGGACGATGATAATTCTTCCAGGAACGAAAGACGAGATGAGTTAACGAATGTGATGAGTTTAAACGATCAACGATTTGAGGAAAAACATTGGTAGTTTCTCAAGCAATTATGACAACTGTGAAGAGACATGAAAGAAGTTCAAAATCAAGAATGATTCAAGTATTCACAGGAAACTGTAGAGTCTCCACCGACCTCAACGATAAATTAGATTTAATATAGTTGGAGATGACAGAGAAATTCGAAACTCTTGAGTGAGAAAATTAAGAAGATCGACAACCAAGTTGTGAATAACGCCATGTCTATCAAGAGAGAAGAAGGATTCCTACCTGGTATGACAGACACCAACCCTAGGAGTCAAATCAATGCTGTAACTTTACGAGCGGAAAACAACTCATTCCCAGCGCAAAAGAGAGCATCACCATTGATGAGTTCGCTAGAATTAGCAGGATGGGAAAGAAAAAATCAAACTCCATTCATCTTGACATTGACTAGCATGGTCCCAAAATTCTTCCCGAAACAAAAGTATTAGATTACGCTGACGACCTAGAGGAATTGCCCACTAACTTGAAGGAGAAAGAAACCGAAATGGATGATCGCGAGACCGTCGATCGACACTCTGGACCCAGAATCGATCGATTCCCAGTCCCCAACCCAAAATTAACGAACCGGTTAAAACTAGGGTCTACCGAGCGAGAACCCCTTTTCCTGGTAGTAATGCGAAATCGAAAAATTTTAGATCGAGCAATATGCAAGAAATATTTTGAAAACGTGATCATCAAGATGCCACTTAGCGATTCCTTAAAGGTTTCACCTGAAATCAAGAATATGTGAATGAGACAGTATCAAGAGGATTTAGTGAGACCGAGCATAGCATAATGATGGTACCGAGGAAGTGAGTGCGATTATTCAAGGAGAAACCCTAGTTAAACTTCTTGATCCCAGTAACTTTGTTCTAGATTGCACCATCTGCAATGAAAGATTCCAAAGATCACTTTGTGATTTAGGCTCTAGTGTAAACTTGATGCCTTACTCAGTTGCAATAGCCCTCGGGCTAAGTCAATTTAAGTATTACCCCGATTACTCTCGTTTTAGCCGATAGATCCACTAGGATTCCAGAAGTTGTACTTGAAGATGTGCCCATTTGCATTAATGATTGTCTTATACCTAAAAACTTCATAGTGCTAAGATATGAGCAAAAACCCATAAATCCGCTAATTTTAAGAAAACCATTCCTGGCTACAGCCGAACCGATCATTGATTTCAGAGAACGACACATATGTATCAATATCAGAAAAAAAACCAATGGCTTTCAACATGGAAAATATAGTCAAGAAACACTTGATCGATGGTCAAGCCTACTATATAGATCATCTTTCTGAATGATCTGAAGAGTCGTTTATGGTTATGTGTTCTAATGATCTATAGGGGAGAGAAATCACATCTCCAAAAAACGAAATTTTTGCGTTGGATGATCGACTGAGGAATATGCGAGATTGATGGATGCCACCAGAGAATTAATGCATGTCGACATCAAAGAAATTGATTTATCGACTACCGTCGATAGACAGGTAGAGTCTACCGTCGATCGACAACGTTCAATGGCCGATGATTGGTGTATCGAGAAAGACCCAAGATTGAGCTTAAATCTCTCCCATCTGGACTTAACTATGCCTTTCTTTATGAAAACTCATATCCTATCATCATCAATGCCGACCTGAATAGCAGAGAGCAAGCACTTCTTCTTAGCAAGTTATGAAAACATCACAAGGCTATCAAATATTCTTTAGATGACATACCAGAATTTTTTCTCTAATCTATGCATGCATAGGGTACACCTGGAATCGAAATCATCCATTGAAAATCAGAGAAGATTAAATCTTAACCTAAAAGAAGTAGTCAAAAAGAAAATCATGAAACTTCTGGAAGCAGGTGTTATTTACCCAATATCAGATAGTAACTGGGTCAGTCCAGTTCATGTTGTCCCAAATAGAGGAGAAATTACAGTGGTGAAAATGACAAAGACGAATTGATCTTGATGAGAACTGTATCTAGACACAGAATGTGCATTGATTACAGAAAGCTAAACGCTTCCACGCGAAAGGATCACTTTCCTCTACCTTTTATCGATCAGATGTTAGAGGCTCGCATGCCATCAATACTATTGTTTTCTCGATGGGTATTCAGAATTTTTCCAGATTCCTATACATGTCGACGATCAAGAAAATACTACTTTCACTTGTTCTTATGGAACATTCGCATTGACATGGTAGTGTTTTATGTTCTAACATGGTATAAATATCCTAAACAAATAACTGTCAAATTAACCCTTAATCCTAACACACAAAATAATACTCTTGCCAAGAGAGATCAGGTGTAGTACTTAGGGATCGAATCTACAGAGAACAATGGCACACAATAGATTTCTTATTTCTAAAGACTAAGCTACGTAACTATATATATTCGTAACAAGTAATCAGGTCAAGGAAATATTCCTTATTAGAAGATATAGATGGAATATGGAACTATGCTAATATGTAAATATCGAAATATGCTAATAATGTAAGTATGGAAATATGCTAATAGATTAACTAGATGCAAATGTAAATATGCTAGATCTAGGGGTTCATGCATGTAGATTATAAAATATAGAAGTTAAGGGTATTTAATGTAAAAGACACCAACTCTCGCATGTGAGTGTAATCTATTGACTAAGTCCAATGTCTCAGCTCTTTCTTGTTGACACGAAATGACCAACGATCAATGGCAATGATCCTGTCTTGATCGATAGTTTCTTGAGTCAAGCTTTATGACTTAATTCGATAAGTTCACTAGATTAACTAAATCAAATCTCCTTTGTTTCTAGCAACCTAGCTCAACAAAAAAGAAATTCCGGTGGTAGACCATGCTCTCGCTTACGCCTAACTATCCTATTATCAGGGTTCTAGTTAGCTACTCTAGAACACAAGCAATAAACAAAATTCTGTTAATAGATCTAATAATGACCTTAACAATTCTATTTCTTGGCTAATCCATCAGTACCATTAATAAACCCTAAATCTAGTTGATAATTACTCATCCATAATTAAAGTAAGAATAATAATCTGAATATAATGCATAGATAAAATACTAGAGTTTCAATACAAATCTCCCTAAGGAGTTATGAATCTTCTCCCTAAATAAATCCTAAAAATGGTGAGGTGGTGCACACACACACTTTGCCACAAACCTAGGCACCTAGCACACCTCCCAGCCCCCTTTTTCTCTGGCACAATACATAAAGGATAAATATAAAACCCTAAAGTTTAGGTCAAAACTCGTCCAAGGGTAATCTTGTAATCATGTGTTATGTCTCCAACTTGGGCTTGAAAATCGGCTGGCTGTGAATTGGACGTCGATTGATGGCAGATGTGCAACATTGATTGATCTTGGTCATGTAACATCGGCCGATGCCAATGTTGTGTCATCGGTCGATGGTAATCTTGTACTTCGACTTTCTCAATGATCAGCTACGGATTATTCTCCTCTAAATGTCCAAAAGCTCCAAGTATCTCCATATATTTCAAAACATACCTGGACCAGTAAAGACCTCAAAATATAGCCTAGACACACATACTAAATAGAGCATATAACATAGTCTAAAACTGGTAATAAATAGGCTATATCAATTCTCCCGGACTTAACCTTTTGCTTGTCCTCAAGCAAACAAGCCTGTGAAAGAGGTTTGAAAAGCGAAGACTCACATATTGTCTAAGTATAAATGTCACCTTACATTATTGCAACCTCATCCAGTCAAGTCAAGCACAGAGAAACTTTATATACCCTATCCTATTATAGCAACCAAATCCATTATACCAACAACTTAGCTAATACTAGTCTGACTCGCCCCTTTACTGATTTCATTTCTTTGCATAAAATAAAAGTGCAGGCTTTATCTTGGGAGTATCGATCAAGGGACGCATAGAATCCTACCCTTGCAAGTATCTGAACACACATGTAGTCTTCTCTGATTCATTTATTCTCTCTCTCTTCTCACTTCTCACTTCTTCTCAGTCAATGTCTCCCTTGTTTTGAGGGTATCATTTTATTTTTTCAATTGACCGAGATATTTGGATAGGCTTCCATGAATCAAGCCCTAATGGTTTTTGCCACCAGATCCTGTTCACTTCTTTTTGACCTTTATCTCTTTCTAAGATCATATGAATCAAGCTTTAATGGTTGTAGCCACCAAATCATGTTCGACTCTTTTTTTTTTTAAATTTCAAGGGGAGAGAGGGGAATCAGAAGCACACAGACTTTTACTTCCAGACTTGCAGAAGGAATCTGATCCAATGTATACCAAATCCCAAAGCAAGAAAATAATATCAGGGTTAGTGTTGGAAATCAGCTTCGGTTCCTCCAAACTTTCTAAGCAAGTGTGATATAGTGGCAAAATGATCCATTTTGGTATCTCTAGTAATCTCTGCAAACAACCTTCTAAGAATGATGCTAAAGTGTGGTTAGTCAATAATAAATCTTGATCATAGTCTCCTTCTTGACTCAATAAAACTTTTTGAAAAACTTATATATATAAATAAAACTCAAAAATAAATAAATAGCGTTAGCGAACCTCCCCCAGACTTAAATTATGCTTCCATGAATCAAGCTTTAATGGTTTTTGCCACCAGATCCTGTTCACTTCTTTTTGACCTTTTTATCTCTTTCTAGGATCATATGAATCAAGCTTTAATGGTTGTAGCCACTAAATCCTGTTTGATTCCTTTTTTTAACTAAAGGGAATAAAGAGGGAAATCAGAAGCACACAAAATTTTACCTTCCTGACTTGCAAAAGGAATCCGATCTAATGTATACAAAATCCCAAAGCAAGCAAATAATGTCAGGATTAGTGTTGGAAATCAGCTTCGGTTCCTTCAGACTGTCTAAGCAAGTGTGATATAGTGGCAGGATGATCCACTTTGGTTCTCTAGTAATCTCTGCAAACAACTTTTTAAGAATGGTGCTTATAGCATGGTTAGTCAATAATAAATCTTGATCAGAGTTCTCTTCTAGACTCAATAAAACTATTTTTTTGAAAAAATTATATATATATATATATATATATATATATATATATATATATATAAATGGAACTCAAAAACAATCAAATAGCATTGGCGAACATCCCCCATACTTAAATTACACTTTCTCCAGTGTAATCCACCCAGATTGTTTAGAAAAATTAAATCATAAGTAAATAGCTAAAGTATAAAAGTCGATACCTCGCTTTGTAAGAGAGCGTTGATCGATGCTAAACCTGTAAGTTTCTACTGCTTATAAAACTCAAAATAGAACACAATATCAGTAATACCTCCCCTAGACTTAAACAACACTATCACCAGTGTTATATAGTCTGAGATTGGGGAAGAAATAAATCATAAGGACCAAATTTAACAAGGAAAAATGATATACCTGCTTTCTTATGGTGACCGTCGATCGACACAGTTAAGTGGCTATCAATAGATGCGATGGTTACTCTGTCGGTCGGCAGTGATCAAGTGTCGGTCGATGCTCTATGCATATTATCTAGCTCGATGTTTTTTTTTACGAAATAATAAAATAAAATTGAAATTAGTCTAATATAATCAAAAACTAATTAAAACTTACTAAACAGCGGGTTGCCTCCCACTCAGCGCTTGGTTATAGTCTTGAGCTCAGCATTGTGAACGTTCTGACTAGAAAGGAGGTTGATCAACACTTGGAAAACAAGTGTGTACATCTTCTTTGCTCTTCTGAAACCATGTACCAATGAAGTTTCTGACTGCCTCATTTCCTCTGGTTTTCTCGTTTTTATGATATCCTTAGCAACCTCCAGTGAATGCATTCTTCTTTGTAGATTCTCAATACTACGCTGGAGCATTCTAAGTCTGGCATTTGTAGTTTCTGATATCTCCTCCAATTTCCGAGAAATATCTTCCTTCATCAAGCTTTGAGAAAAAGCAATTTCATCGAACCTATCTTCTAAATGGTGTTCTGCTGCGGAATTTTGTCTATCGAACTCGGTATCGATCAATTTCAAGGTGTTGTCATCGATCGATGTCATATTATCTGGTCTACTCGCATGCTGTCTCGGAACAGTATCCATCTTGTGCTTCATGTCATCCATGCGTGTAGTCAAACTGGTGAGGCATTTATCAATAGGATAATAGACATCATCAAGCCTAATTAGAAATCATCCAGTGACATCTCTTGAGCTTTATCGATCTCATGCACAATATCATCAATCTTTGCTCTACTGTATGTTTCTTGCTTCTGCTCCTCGTTGTCGATCGATGCAGGTACCTGTGCGTTGGTCGATGGCTGTTGCTGTTGTCCAAAGAAATTTCTTGATCGTTCAGAAGGGTGTATGCTACATCTTTCTTAGGTACAAATAGAATTCTCCCATAAAGACCTCGTGCACATCCTTCTACATCTCTGAAAATTCCAAAATCATCTGGTCTGAGATAACCAGCTTATATTTCTTCTGTTCGAAGTGAATCTTCTGGTGTCTGTTTGTTGTCGTTTGATGGCCAAGATAGGCCGGTTATTGATGCTGGATTGCCTACTCTCGCGTCCATTACCCATCCAGCTTCTTCCTCTGTGTAATCTGAATCATATTCTTCGTGAGCTTTACCGTATCCTTGGCATGCCCAATTCGTGTTGATCGATGGTCTATGTTTACCATCGGTTGATGCTCGGTAATCAGATCGGTGCACAGGAAGGTTTCCAGCTCCATTGGCCATTGCAAGTATATATGCTACATCTTCCTTCGTGAGGTTTAGAATCCTGCCATCCATAGCTCTTGCGTGACCATCTGGATCTCTCATAATACCAAAATCATCTAGTTGTAGATAACCAGCTTCTCTGTCGCGTTCTTCTGCTGAATCAGGTTCAGTTTCTGCTTCGTGCTCAGTATCGATTGATGGCGTATGGTTGCTGTCGATCGATGTTGATTTCCCCGGTTCATGGGAAACATGAAAAACTCCAGCATCTTCCGTAGCAAGCCCTCGGTACTCGATCATCTCTTTTTCTTTGTAGTTGTCATTGTATTCGAGGTGGGCTGGGTTGTAATTGTAATCAGCATGGTGGTTTTTGATCGGTTCTGGATGATGGGTGTCGATCGATATTGAAGGGTGGGTGTCGATCGATTGTTGATTTGCAGGACTGTAGATCGATGATAAGGATTAGGTGTTGATCGATTCTCCATCTACCGACTCCTCATTGCACTCGTAATCGCAGAAGCATGTGGCCACAAGCTCTGCATCATTACACAATTCGATCAGGGTAGCCTTGTTCTTATTTTTGACAGGTTTATAAAAGATATTTTTATCAATTATAGATAGATACAACCTGTGTATTTGTATATCGCATATGTCTCCCACAGTATCCATGAATACTCTCCCAAGTAGTAGCGAAGAGTTCCAATTTATCCTGATGTCCATCACATGAAAGTCTATTGGGACTAGGGTGTTGCTGATCTTCACTGGAACATCTTTTACCATCTCTCCTGAGTTCACTCTTGGGCATACAAATGTGAACGAATCGTTTGAGGGTTCCACTCTTAGGTTCAGCTCCTCTACCATCGTCGATCGATGCGGATGAGGTGCTGTCGATCGATGCTAGTTGATCAATGTCGGTCGATGTTGGAGTTCTGATGTCGGTCGATGGTAGATTTCTGATGCCGGTTGATGCTATCCGTAAAGAGGTAGCGGTCGACGCTGAATGTCTGCCATCGATCGAGGCATGTTGTCTTTCTTTGCGGATTGTACATTTGAGTTGCTGTGGGTCTGAGAGCAGTAAGTCTTGTACTTTGTTGCTCTTGGTACTCTTTTGCATGCACCTGAAAAAAAAAGAAAAAGAAAAACCAATAACTTTGAAAGTAACAAACCTAGACTAAATCCTAGAAAATAAATCTAATGGCGATCAATGTTCCCCGGCAACATCGGCAAATTTGACATGATGGTGTTTTTATGTTCTAACAAGGTATAAATATCCTATACAAATAACTGTCAAATTAACCCTTAATCTTAACACACAAAATAATACTCTTGCCAAGAGAGATCAGGTGTAGTACTTAGGGATCAAATCCACAGAGAACAATGACACACAATAGATTTTTTATTTTTAAAGACTAGGCTAGGTAACTATATATATTGGCAACAAGTAATCAGGTCAAGGAAATATTTCTTATTAGAAGGTATAGATGCAATATGAAAATATGCTAATAATGTAAATATGGAAATATGCTAATAATGTAAGTATGGAAATATGCTAATAGATTAACTAGATGCAAATATAAATATGCTAGATCTAGGGTTTCAGACAAGTAGATTATAATAGATATAAGTTAAGGGTATTTAATCATGGAACTCGATATCTAATGTAAAAGACACCAGCTCTCGCATGTGAGTGTAATCTATTGACTAAGTCCAATGTCTCAGCTCTCGGTTGTTGACACGGAATGACCATCGATCGATGACAATGATCCTACTTTGATCGATGGTTTCTTGGGTCAAGCTTTATGACCTAATTCGATAAGTTTACTAGATTAACTAAATCAACTCTCTTTTGTTTCTAGCAACCTAGCTTAACAAAATAAATTTTGGTAGTAGACCATGCTCTCAATTGAGCCTAACTATCTTATTATCAGGATTCTAGTTAGCTACTCTAAAAAACAAGCAATAAACACAATTCTATTAATAGATATAATAATGACCCTAATAATTATATTGTTTGGCTAATCCATCAGTACCGTTAATAAACCCTAAATCTAGTTGATAACTACCCAGACATAATTAAAGTAAGAATAATAATATGAATATAATGCATAGATAAAATACTAGGGTTTCAATACAAATCTCGCTAAGGAGTTATGAATCTTCTCCCTAAATAAATCCTAAAACTATGGTGAGGTGGTGCCCACACACACTTGCCCACAAAACCTAGGCACCTAACACACCTCCCAGCCCCTCTTTTTCTCTGTTGCAATACATAAACTATAAATATAAAACCTTAAAGTCTAGGTAAAAACTCGTCCAAGGGTAATCTTGTAATCTTGTGTCATGTCTCTAACTTGGGCTTGAAAAGGCTGTCTGCGAATTGGACATCGATCGATGGCAGATGTGCAACATCAATCGATCATGGTCATGTAACATCGGGTCGAAGCCAATGTTATGTTGTCGATCGATGGTAATCTTGTACTTTGACTCTCTCAATGATCAGCTACGGATTATTCTTCTCTAAATGGCCCAAAAGCTCCAAGTATCTTCATATATCTCCAAAACGTACATGGACCTGTAATGATCTCAAAACTAGCCTAGACAGACATAACATACCCTAAATAAAGCCTATAACATGGTCTAAAACTGGTAATAAATAGGCTATATCACGCATACCGCAAAATGCCTTTCGGACTTATAACGCTCCTGCAACATTCCAGAGATGCATGATGTCTATATTCACTGACATGATCGAAGACTTCATGGAATTTTTCATGGATGATTTCTCAGTTTATGGTGTAGATTTCAAAACATGTCTGGATAACTTGTGCAAGGTGTTGGCAAGATGAGAAGAAAAGAATCTAGTCCTAAATTGGAAAAGTGCCACTTTATGGTTAATAGTGGAACCGTTTTGGGACCCAAGGTCACAAAAGTTGGTATTGATGTGGATAGAGCCAAAATCGAAGTAATGACAGGTTTGCCACCATCCACAAATGTGAAAGATGTTAGAAGCTTCTTAGGACATGATGGATTTTATAGAAGATTCATAAAAGATTTTAGCAAGATTGCTAGACCTTTTACATCACTCCTATGTAAAGAAGTGAAATTTGACTTCTCACCTGAATGTCTGACAGCTTTCAAAGAAATCAGATCGGCCTCGTATCTGCTCCGATTGTGCAAGCACCGGATTGGAGTTTACCTTTTGAAATTATGTGCCACGCCAGCAAAATTATGTGTGACGCCAGCGATTGTGAAATTATCTTTCGGTTTTCTGGTTTTCGTATTTATTTTATTTCAGGTAATAAATCAAAAATCCGAGGAGAACGACTGCAAGGAGCATCAACCGACACCTGATCATTTTTGATCGACGAAGCATCTCAAGTATCGACCGACACTATATTTCGGCGATCAACACTCATACCAGCGAGAAGGTATACTAATTCTTCCTTGTTTAATTTTATCCTTATGATTTATTTCCCACGAATCTTGAATTGCATAACACTTGTGACAATTTTGTTTAAGTCTGGGGGAGGTAATTACTGATTTTGTGTTTTATTTTGAGTTTTAGTTTTATGTGTATTTTTATTGAGTTTTATAGAGTCAAGAATGAGATAATGCTCTTTTTAATATTTACTTATTATCTAACCACACTCTAGCACCAGTCTTCGATTTACTGATTGTAGAGTGTACTGGAAAAAAAATACCAAAGTGGATCACCTGCCAGTAATATCCACAATTGTTGAGAATGTTTGAAGGAACCGAAGCTGACCTCTAATCTAATCTACTTATTTTTTTGTCTTGGGGATTGATATATACTAGATCAGATTCCTCATACAAGAATGGAATGTAAAAGTATGTATGTTTCTGGTTCCATTCTCGCTCTCTCTTCGACATCTAGAAACAAAAAGAATGAGATAATTTTCTGAAAGATGCAGAGGGGTAGGAAAATTTCTTGTGACCCTATTTTTCTATTTCAGAAAGGAATGATCACATATTGTTGAAAGCGAGGGGTAAGAAAATTTCCCATGACCACATTATTCGCCTACACTTTGTCAAATGAAAAAGAAAGATGAACAAGACAAACTGCAGCATCGTCACTATTCATTGGAATAAAAAGGAAAAAAAGAAGAAAAATATAAAGAGTGAAGAAAAGGATGACATAAGTCTGTGTTTCAAAAACTTGTTTGAGTAAGAGTCCATGTGTTCTTTGATCGATACTCCCAAGGTAAAGCATGCACCTTTTTATTCTAAGAAATGATGTTAGTAGAGGGGTATGTTAGACAGTATTAGCTATGTTGTTGGCTAGATGGTTTTGGTTTCTAAGCTAGGGTAGAGTGCATAAGGTAATTTTAAAGTTGGCATTGATTCGATCCGGCTGCAACATTGTAGAGGTGATAATAGTAAGTTTATAAATTGTTTGAGTCCCTGTGATTTAAAACCTCTTTCGGTACTGTTATATCTTTGCTTGAGGAAAAGCAAAATGGTAAGTCTATGGGAGTTGATATACTTCGATTTTACTAGTTTTCACATATGTGCTTTTTAGAGTCTATTATAGGTGTCTGGTATCTATTTTAGAGTGTTTAGAGGTCCATGTATGTTTTGGACCAATGCAGAGATTATTGAGTATTCTGGAGCTTAATGATAAAGAAACTCATAGCTGTTGAAGAAACTAGAAGGCAAAGTCGAAATCAAGAAGAAGTATTGATTGATACTGACCCTTTGGTGTGGATCGATACCCGCACGCGTAACCGACTCAAGGAAAGAAGATCCACATATTTACAAGACTACCCCATAGCCGACTTATGCCTAGTATTTATGTGTTTGGCAATTTTTTGGGCAACTCACCACCTAAAAATACCCACAACAACTACCTACCATTATTAGAAGCTTTTTACTTATTTGTTTAGAGAAGATCAAGACTCCTTCAAAGATTTGTATTCGAACTCCAGGTTTTCTTACTCTATCTTATATACAAATTATTGTTATGCTTTGCTTAATCATGTCTAAATAGTTTCTCTTGTTAGATTTAGAATTTATTAGGGTTTTGTAAGGATTTATATCAATTTCTGATATATAGAACTGCTAGGGTGATGTTTTAGGATCTTTCATCAGAATTGTACTTACTGCTTGTGTTCTAGAGTAGCTAACTAGAACAACCAAAGTATGATACTGATAACTACGACAGTAGGTTCATTATCTGATATTAATTCTATTGAGTTAGATTGTTAGATAGATGAGAGAGATGGTCTAGAATAACTTAGTGAACATATAGATTAGGAAGCATCGATCGACACTCATCCCATAATATTGATTGGCGCTCGCTCCTTGGTCGCATGCAACAACTGAAACAAAACTTAGTCATCTGATTAGACTCATAACGAAAGCTGGATATCTTAATTTTGCATTCGAGTTCTAGAACAATTTATATTAGCATTTATACATCATAATTCTATTTCTTGAAATCTAAGTCTAGCTACTTTATCGTATTGTTTACAAAATCTCTGCTTATTTGTTAATTGCTATTTACTGCTTTATAATTCTCTGCTTAGCTTAATCTTAATATCTCTAGTCTGTTATGTGCTCATGTTCCATGTGGATTTAATCCATAAATATACTAATTAGACCTCTTATTTGACAGAAAGTTGACTTAGGTTAATTTGAGCAGATATCAAATATACAAAGAAAATTTAGAGTTCCTAGTTAAAGACTGTCACATTTAAGTTTGTTCAAATATTCAACAACTCCTAAAACGTGGGGAACAAACTTCAGCAATATTAATCTGCCAAACTCTATCCGGCTCCAACCCGTATTAAGTTAGTGCAAAGTTATCAATTCTGAAACAAATTCATTATTATAGTTACTTTCAATTTGTCCGTAAGGAAGCAACTAAATTAAGTACCTTGATTTGTTGGAAAACCTCACAAAAGAGACTGACCCTCTCAAAAATGAATAGCTAATTTGTTTATCTCTCATCTTAGGAATGTACATAACTACCGTCATGCTTCTCATGCATTCAATCTGTTACGATACCATGAATCTTTGAAGCTTAAAAGCACCAGTTTGAAATCAAACAAACCGCTGTAATATTAGCAGAGTTTAAATTTTCTGACAGAACAAAGAAAGCCTCAATAAGAGTCAGTTACTGGGAAAAGAGGGGACCGATAAGAAACCCCTATGGCATGATCACCGTGGTTTACAGTGGACAGAGTTCTGGCTGCAGTTGCAACGCAGTCATGTTGATACGCTGGGTAGGTTCTTGCCAAAGGAGCTTCAATACCACGTTTATTCTCTGCATAATAATCTGCTCATCATGTTATGTTTCCTTTTTAATCTAATACTAGATCATGACCCGCACGTCCGCGCGGGTTTTATTTTTGCTTAAACTCATTATTATGTTTTTATATTGCTTAATTTTATATACTTTCGAGTTTGTGCAATTCCATTTTATGTGACTAAACAACAATATTAATAGTATCTTTTGTATTAATAGTCTTTCATAGTTGTATTATAGAAATAGACGTGTGATGAAAACATTAACCTAATATTAACTTATTCGATTTTGATTATAATAACTGAATTTATTATAGTTTCAAATTTGTAAATTTTAATTAAATAAATTTAATAAGATGATTTAAATTAGCAAAAAAGATTATTTAAATTATTTTCATATTCTGAAAAATGGATTTTATAAAAAATATTCAGATTATGAAAACATGATTATATAAATAAATTTTCATGTTCTGAAAATATGATTAAAAAAATTCAACCAAATTGTTCTGATATTTCAACAATAATGTAGTAAAATGTAGTAATATTTAGCTCATTTTGATATTTTTAAAAAGCCCATAGCCAATGTTTAGAAAAACTCATAGCCAATGTTCAGAAAAGCCCATTTGTAACATAACTATTTCCGCACAAGAACTATCATATAACATCAGTTCCCCACCAAACTATGACCTAGTGTCAAATTTCCATGATTTGAAAGTTATAAACTTATTTCTCCACGAATTAATAATTTTGAATGTATTTTCCCGAATCAATACTTTGAAACTTAATTACCCATAGACCATGGTTTTGATTGCTTTATTATTAATCAAATTTTAAACCAGCTAAACGAAACCAAAATTCATTTTAAACAATTTTTATTAAAGAATATTGTTTTTCTTTTTGTTGAAATTTTAAAATATAATTTTTTAAATTTCAAGGAAGTTTTACGTTTATATTGTTGTGTTTTCTGAAATTTAAAAGAAAAAATTTACATCAAGATTTCATTTTGATAAAGTTTAATAAAGTCACAACGAACAAGTAAGCTTGTTAAATCTGTATTTGTTTTTTGTAATTAGAAAGAAAAAAAATCAATTTTTGATAAAAATATATGTCAAAATTCAACAAAATATAGATCTTGACATATAATTTTATCAAAATTTAATTTCTGCTTTCAAATATCAAAAATACAATAATTCAATAGCTTATTTGTTCACTGTAATTTTAATAAATTTTGTAAACATAAAATCTTGATGTAATTTTTATTTTAATTTTTAAAATATGAAAAATATAAAAAGAAATTACGAAAGATTTTTTGAATTTAAAAAATCTATGTTTTTAAATTTCAACAAGAAGAGAAACAATATTCTTTAATAAAAATTATTTAAAATGAGTTTTGGTTTGGTTTAACCGGTTTAAACTATTTGGTTAATAATAAATCAATTAAAACCATAGTCTATGGGTAATTAAGTGGGGCTTATTGAACTAAGGATTTGAGAAAATTCAAGAATAGAGAAAATCCAAGGAAATCCGAGATTTGAATAAATCTTAAAAAGATTTGTTACAAGTTTTATATGTTTTTGAAGTTTTTTTTTGGGTTTTTGAAAAAAATCTTCTTTTTAAATTTTAAATAATTATTTAAATAATAATTTATTTCTACATTACTAAAATTTGATATTATTTTCGTTTTCTGAAATATATAAAATATAAAAAATAAAAATATTTTTCAAATATTTTTATTTTTATTTCATTTCAAAAAAAAATATTTTTATTTTAAAAATGTGAAAGAATTTTTTCTATTTAAAAAAACCAAATACCATCATAGGAGGTGGTATTTCAATTGGTTATTTTTTCACTGTAAAATATCATTCATATTCCACAAAATCCCATTTGATGGATTTTGTTGACAAAATCTATATTTTCCAATAAGCTGGAATTTGAAAGAATTTATACAAATGACTAATCCAATAAGCTTGGATTTTCTATGAAATTTATAAATGTTAGATACAATAAGAGGGGATTTGTGAAAAAAAATAAAATTCTCTCAAATCATTGATCCAATAAAACCCCCTAAGTTTCGAAGTATCAATTTGAGGAGAAATACATTCAAAATTGTTAATTCGTGGAGAAATAAGTTTATACCTCTCACGCTGTGGAGATTTGACACTAGGTCATTGTTTGATGGGGATCTGATTATATATTAGTTTTCATGGGGAAATAGCTCGTCGACTCCTTTTTTGAATTTTCTTTCTTTCCTCTATCGGCCAGTTTCTAAACGTCTATCTTCCTCTTAAAAGTCATAGTACAATAATTAAACAGGTCACATATCTAAGGTATTTCTTAGAGAATAGATTTTCTTATATTGTCAACATGATTCACTCGAACACCTAAAGATAGTTCTATCGTCGAAGGTTAGATTCTCTATTGTTATTGTTTGTTTAAATCTTTAAACTTGAATAAATTAAATGATTTGAGGAATGACTATTTCGATCTATTTGTTTTGGTGATAGATATATGGTTTCCCTTATATCATCCATGGCCATCAAGATGATATATCAAGACATGCAATGTGAGTTTTGGTTTTGAGTTGCGATTCGTTAAATAAATCACAAAGCTTAACTCTTTTTTTTCTTAACCTGTTGATAGATATCACTTTGTAATAGTAGATCAGTCTTCACCTTTTCATATCGAGAGTACACTATCAAAAACTTGGATATCACTAATTCTATTGCAAAACACAAGGAATGTCTAAATAAGTGCTATTATCCCCATATTTTCTCACAAATTTGATATTACCCTGCTTTAATAAAGTATATAATGTTTTTTATCAGGGCAGAATTGCTTGGAAGATTCATTGAGTCCCAGTTGTGATATTTAACCCTTAGGCCGGGCTTGGAATAGTTGACGTGAGCTTAAACTTGACGCACTATGCTTAAGGATGACTCTGTTAAAAGATCAACAAATGATGTGAAAGTGCAAAGATGACACCACAATAAGTAATACAGAAGGTAAACTGAGAGACAAATTACACAAGCAGACACCAAGCTTTTATTAGAATCTCCTTTAAACAATCTTTACAAGACTTGCTTATTCAACTTTTACACGTCCAGTGTTAACACCCTAACACACGCTACTGAAGGATTCCTAAGCTACTCGCTTATGTCTCTCCTCCGTCAAGTACTTCAGCCACTGCTTCAGCACGACCCAAGAACACTTCCAAGAGCTTCTCTTTCTTTCTATAAGATCAGCCTCCGTGTCTCTGTCTCTCTACAGACGACCCCATAGCTATTTTATATTAGTCTCCATGTTCCCGAAACCCTAGTCTCCAAGGCAACATGATATGGACATCTTCCATAACAATAAGTGCAGCTTTCCTTTTCTTGAAATGCACTTATTCCTCTTTCTTTAAGTCATAAACTTGCTCTTCAAGTTTATTCCTCTTTCTTTTTTCTTCAAGATACTCCCTTGCTCTCCAAGTCTGCACGACTCCAGCTCAGCATCTTGACTCCACATGATCTTCACCACTTACCACGACGTCTGCTTCAGCAACTACGTCATCTACTGCTTCAGGGCGGACATCTTACATCAACATGATGTACAGACCAGCAGGGCATATATTGCAAGAGAAGAGGATTTGAGGAGAGAGGTAGCTTATTTCTCTTATGTTATGCCTTTTAAAAATTATGTTGTGTTCTGTAATAAAGTTTTTTTCTTTAGTGATATCTGTCTTTAGGAACTCTAATTGTTGTTAACATATATGATGCGGTATCTTACTTCTCTCAATCCCTTACGGATTTGCAGATTATAATTTATCAATTACATGTGTTTGAAAAAAGAAAATCAATCAATTACATAAATTTGTCTGAATGATTTTGTTACAGCTTGATTGGGTTGAAGAAGATATTTGAAAGAGAGCTACCTAATATGCAAAAGGAACACATTGTTAGCCTTCTGATGTATAGGGAAGTAAATATACTATACTAAAGTGAAACATTAATTCTATTTTGCTCTAACTCTAGTTCTATGATTATGTAATGAGTAAGCATTTAACTTCTTCCAAGAGCTGGTCCTTGCAATTATAGTGGATAAGATTTAGGGGAGTCTTTTAGCACTAACCAAGTATCCAGAACTGGGATCTAAGAGTTACATGTATCGTGTGTTGTGAATAGTAGATGTATCTACATATTCTTAGGTTTTCTGGAAAATTCATAGAGTGCCATTTCTGTGTGCTTGTTTCAATTAATTCAAACGTGTGATTTTTAATAAGATAGATAACATAGTAGTTATATAACTCAAGCACATCATATTTATATTTTATATTTCTTCGTATATTTTTCAACTCAATCACCTTTTTCATTTGTTTCACATCTCTCTCATGAAACAAGATAAAGTAAATAGGGGAGTCAACAACATTGAAGAACAAACACATACTCTCATTGGCTAGACTGAAAAAGGTTAGAAATCTAATATTCTTCTATCGAAAATAACTTACAAAATTCACCAATGTAGAATCTCAAGGATTAGATATTAGGATTGCAAAATTGATTATGTATGCTTTATTAAAGAAATGTGACATATCGTTAGTATGTACAGATATAGATTTTTTGTGGTTTCATTAAGCAAATGGAGTACGTTCAAACAAAAATATCTTAAAATGTATACTCAATTTAGCCATTAAAACAACCACATAGTCTCAATAAAAATAATAATTGGTTCTTCAAAAACAAAACTCTTAAGTAGCAGCAAGAACGATATCTTCTATCCAGCTTTACCACGGGTCAAATATAATTTCAAAAACCACAACACAAAATATTAGATAGCAGAAAATAAACAGTAGGTAATAATATAAAAATTAGTAATCACTTTCTAACCTTGTATCCATGACTTTGATATGCTCGTTCTTCTTCCGAACAATCTTGTCTCAAAGGTTGTTGAAAACCTCTTTAAAAACAACATTCGTTGTTTTTCGCTGACATTTTTCATCTTTGCCGACAATCAGAATCTTCAGTCCCTTTTTAGATGTCACCCTAGAAATAGCTACATAAAGCGGTCCATGTGAGAACACCGGTTTTGGTAGATAAAGACTAACTTCTAAGAGTGATTGACCTTGGCTTTTATTGATGGTTATTGCAAAAGCCACAACTAATGGAAGTTGCCTTCTACGCATTTTGAATGGCAATCTTGTGTCTAAAGGCATAATCAATAACCTGGGAATATCTACTATCTCACCAAATTTCCCCCCCCCCCCCCCCCCCCCCTAATTATCTTAGCTTGCAACAAAAAGGACATCAGTTGAGTAATTATTAGTCTTGTTACATTCATTAATCCTTTCGATGGATGAATATTCCTCAGTATCATCACTGGACATCCAACCTTCAGTCTTAGACTATGATTCGACAATCGGAAGAGCTTAATGCTGTTGAGGAAATCAGAACCAAGTGTTTCATCATTAACTGCACTCGTATGAGTAGGATCAATACTATCTGAACTAAGATAAATCCTTTCTTTACCTGCGTTTTTTGTAAGATGTTAAATTGTGAAATACATGATAAAGTATAGTATAATGAAGAGGAAATATGAGTAGTTACCATCAAGTTTATCCAACATATATTCGTTAATCGTATTGACATCCTCATTTGTTGGACATAAAATGGCTCTCTCCTAAAAAAATTGTGGGTTCTTGTTTCCTTATTACGAAGAAGTCTCCATACACTGCCTTGCTTATTGCTTCTATAGGCTCATTAGAGTCAAAATGAGAAATTCTTCAAGTATATCAATTAGGGCCTCACCATCATTAGGCTTTCAGATAGTTTACCATCTCTAACATCTACTATCCATTCCGAAAAATTCTTAAGATCATTAGCCTCTGTAGGAGATAGCTCAGTAGACAACAATCACATGTTCTTTGTCAATTTCAGAACTTTGCAGTGTTCCCAAATATATGATGAATTTAGAGAAGCCAAAACAATATCAGCCATACCACCCCCATTTATGACAGGAAGCACCTGTCTAAAATCACCTCCAAAAACCAAAACCACAACCTTTCCTCCAAAAGGCTTATCGCTTTTTCTTCCAAAAATATCATTTAGACTTCTATCTAAAGTTTTAAAATAATGCTTTCTCATCATAGGAGCTTCATCCCATAGAATGAGAGATGCTTCTTTCACTAAATTCACTGATCACTTCCATGAGTCATAGTATATGTAGAAAACTCATTAGGACTTAATTGTTTCCCAAACCTTGAATAAGCAGTTCGTCCATCTGGTAACAGT
>CAJHQQ010004198.1:0-31441 GCA_905132885.1 Moricandia moricandioides
CTGGTTCTTGTTTTGGACATTGTTGCATTGCTGTTTGATTCACAGAGACTCAAGAAAGAATCTTTTCTTGACATTTTGTGTGTTTTGGGTTTATGCTAATGTTAGATTCTTGGGGACATTATTGCAATGTAGTACTGCTTGAAGGGCACTCGCTGTTTGGTGCATAGATACTGAAAAAAAAGAAGAAACCTTTCTTGACATTTTGTGTGTTTTGTTTTTATGCAAATGTTTAACTCTTGGGAATGATAAATCTTGGATTGGATATGTGAGATTAATGAGTTTTCATGTGATATCTGCAGGTGTGTCATAAGCATGGGGTAATGCACAGGGACCTGAAACCAGAAAACTTCTTGTTTGCAAACAAGAAGGAGACTGCACCTCTTAAGGCCATTGATTTTGGACTCTCTGTTTTCTTCAAACCAGGTATTGTGTTCTGTTTTCTACTACTCCTTTGCTGTAGAGAAACAATCTTAAACCCACACCATTGTCTTCTATTGCAGGTGAGAGGTTCAACGAGATCGTTGGGAGTCCCTACTACATGGCTCCTGAGGTGCTAAAACGAAACTATGGACCAGAAGTTGACATCTGGAGTGCTGGTGTGATTCTCTACATACTTCTCTGTGGTGTCCCTCCTTTCTGGGCAGGTTAGTTTTGTCAGTTCTATCTTCCCTTACTTCTTGTGGAACATGTGACATATTTGAAGTGATAGAATCTTATCTTCTGTTTGTTTATACTATTTTCAGAAACTGAACAAGGAGTTGCACAAGCAATTATTCGATCTCAACTAGACTTCAGAAGGGATCCATGGCCCAAGGTTTCTGAAAATGCAAAAGACCTTATCAGGAAAATGCTTGATCCTGACCAAAAGCGTCGTCTCACAGCTCAGCAAGTGCTAGGTATATAGTTTTATGGTTTCTAATGATGCTTATGTTGTGATATGGAATCTAAAACAGTAGTAATAATCTTGCTTTGTTTCTTTGCAGATCATC
This sequence comes from Moricandia moricandioides, assembly GCA_905132885.1. Classification (NCBI taxonomy): domain Eukaryota; kingdom Viridiplantae; phylum Streptophyta; class Magnoliopsida; order Brassicales; family Brassicaceae; genus Moricandia; species Moricandia moricandioides. Next base: position 990 of record CAJHQQ010004198.1, read on the forward strand.
CATGGTTACAAAATGCAAAGACAGCTCCTAATGTATCATTAGGTGAAACAGTAAGAGCAAGGCTGAAACAGTTCACAGTCATGAACAAGCTCAAGAAACGAGCACTCAGGGTTATTGCTGAGCATTTATCAGATGAAGAGACTTCTGGTATAAGAGAAGGGTTCCAAATAATGGACACAAACCAAAGAGGGAAGATTAACATCGACGAGCTGAAAATAGGGTTGCAGCAACTTGGCCATAACATTCCCCAAGATGATATACAAATCTTGATGGACGCTGTAAGCTTTTATTTCATCATTATCAAATCTTTGAAGTTATATAACGCAATGCACTGAGCTTATAGAGCTATCCTTTTTGCAGGGAGATATTGATAAAGATGGATACTTGGACTGTGACGAGTTCATTGCCATATCAGTGCATCTCAGGAAAATGGGCAATGACGAGCATCTCAAGAAAGCCTTTGCGTTCTTTGATCAAGACAATAACGGGTATATCGAAATAGAGGAGTTAAGGGAAGCTTTGTCTGATGAAGTTGGTACCAGTGAAGAAGTTGTTGATGCTATTATCCGCGATGTTGATACTGATAAGGTTTGTTTAGACTAACTATTGGTGAAGATAGTTTGATAAAATAACTCAATAACTAAACATTATCATATACTTTTTGTTGCAGGATGGGAGAATAAGTTATGAAGAGTTTGTGACAATGATGAAGACGGGAACAGACTGGAGAAAAGCTTCGAGGCAGTACTCGAGGGAACGGTTTAACAGTATCAGTCTCAAACTGATGCAAGATGGATCGTTGCATGTCAATGGAGATACAAGTTGAGAGAGTGTCTGAATCAGCATTGGAAGATTGAATCAAATGGATGCAAAATCTTTCTTCATTTCTTTATTTCTTTTTATCCTTTCGGGTTTTGCGTTCTTACACCACGATGTAAGAGCATTTTAGGCATGTAAGTTATAACGAGTTGTGTGTTTAGTTTTCTGATTGAAGAGCGAGTGAGTATGTTGGATCAAGAGAGAAAAAAGTGTGTGTAGATACTTTGTATGATTGTATGTTGGTAAAGATCACCATTAGTCTTTTTTTCTTGTGATAATCTGTAATTTCTATAACAGTTCAAGAATTATATGAGAGATTGGATTTGTTTTCTCTTTTAGAGTTCAGAAGTTTATAGAGCCTTGATTCCGTATAATTATTATGGTAAAAGTTTATAAACAAAAAAAGCTAGGAAGAACTTCCAGTTAAAGTACGTAATTTAAGGGGTCAATAAGAATCATGATGATAAGTTAATTATACGATCATCAAATTTGTGGCACACACATTCTATGCTTTTCGCACCAACTGATTTAACAGAAATATTATTTTAATAACAAAATTTCATATTCGCTTGAAACATAAATGTTTTAGAAAAATAATTGTTACAATAAGATACATTTTTAATATCTGCTATATATATTTTGTCATCTAATAATAAATAACTCACTACAAGAAAACTAAGTTTTTACTAGGAAAATTTACTAGGAAAATAGTTCCTCGTAAAATTATTACGAGTTTACTTCGATTTTACGAGGAAACCAGTTTTCCTCGTAAAGTGCTCGTAACCTTACGAGAAAAAGGTTTCCTCGTAAATTCGAAGTAATCCTACGTGGCTATTACGAGGAAAATGTCATTTTCCTCGTAAATTCATAGTAACTTCTCTCCTCGTAAAGTCCTAGTAATAGTTTACTACGAAATTAGGAGGAAAAGTTTTGTTACTACGAAATTAAGAGGAAATGGATAGAAAATATCGAATTTAAATCAAAAACGTGTTTTGTACTTACTTTTCCTAGCAATTTCCTAGTAAATTCTCAGATTCGAAAATTTCTATAAATACCACCATATGTGATTCATTTGAAACACACCAAAAAAAATCAGCTATAATCTTAATCAAACACAAAAAAATGTCCGGTCCGGGAAATATTTTCGAGTTGCGGAAGTGGATGTATTCACACAGAGATAATAACGGGAGGGTGACGAAAGAATTTCTCGAAGGGTTGGAGACGTTTATGCATCAAGCAGATTCGACACCACTCACGCAGGAAAGTGGTAAGATGTTCTGTCCTTGTCAGAAATGTTGCAATACCAAATTAGGCCCTTGTGAAAATGTTTGGAAGCATTTAATAAATAGAGGTTCCATGCCATATTATTATATTTGGTATCAACATGGAGAAGATGCTAGTTGTAGGAATGAAGGTAGCAGTAGTAATAGCAATTTTCAGATTGAACCGGTTGAGCATTTGCGTAATGAAGGTAGAAGTAGTAATAGCTATCATCACCAAGAGGAACAAATGGTAGATTGTGATAGGGTTCATGATATGGTAGGTGATGCCTTTGTAACTCATGATGATGATGAAGTTGAAGAACCTAACTTAGATGCAAAAAAGTTTTATGAAATGTTAGATGTTGCGAATGAGCCAATTTACAGTGGTTGTAGAGAATGTCTGTCTAAATTGTCGTTGGCTGTTAGAATGATGAATATTAAAACAGATCACAATCTACCTGAAAATTGTATGGATGCATGGGCAGACTTGTTTAAAGAGTATTTGCCAGAAGACAATGTGTCTGCTGAATCTTATTATCAGATTTAGAAATTGGTATATAGTCTTGGGTTGCCCTCGGAGATGATAGATGTTTGCATCGACAACTGCATGATTTACTGGGGAGATGATGAGAAGTTAGAAGAATGTCGATTTTGTAAGAAGCCACGATTCAAACCGCAAGGTCGAGGGCGTAATAGGATACCGTACCAGAGGATGTGGTACCTACCAATCACAGACAGATTGAAAAGATTGTACCAATCTGAGGAGACTGCTGGAGGGATGAGATGGCACGCCGAGCATACTCAGACGGATGGAGAGATGACTCATCCATCAGATGCAAAAGCATGGAAACATTTTAACAATGTACATCCACATTAGTAAAAAAGCTTTACAAGGAAAAAGGCTTTACGATGAACGTGTTTCGAGGAAACGTGTTTCCTCGTAATTTCCTAGTAAATGGCCATTTACTAGGAAGTTACGAGGAATACACGTCCTAGTAAGGGGCGAGTTTTCTTGTAGTGACTGTAAACTTCAAAAAAAATGATTGCATTTGTTGAATATTTATTGGCTTAAAATAATAAAAAATCACTAATTACAAAACTATACATTTATAGCTGAAATTTAATACTTCTTATATATTAAAAGAGAAGAATTACAACTTTTGAAGTATGACACATATCGTCATGAGAATAATTTTAAGAGTCTTTATAAAAATAAGTTGGTTTATCTAAATATAAATTATAATTTTTATTAAATTAACCATAAAATCTCATATCAATTATTTTCTATTATTTTTTAAGATAAAGCTACGGGATTACCTAATGTGATTAACATATATATGATAATTAATTATTTTTAATAATAAAAATTTACTAACAATTTGTATATCATATATCATTTTTTAAATCTTTGTTATTAAAATAAATTACACAATTACATAAACCGTATAATAAAAATTTAGAACTTTTCATATATGTTGTATTTAAAAATTTAAAAACAAGTATAAATTACTAAACTGTTAAAAATCTCACATAAACTTTAGTGATCAATAGTTTGAATTTTTGCTATAATAAAATAAAAATGATTAGAAAACCACATGAATAAGAAGTCTTATTTAATAGATGTATATATATATATATATCATTTAAATTAAACTATATACCATATAAAATACATATTTGTATTTTGATATTTGCACATAACAAATATTGAGAATATCTTAATTTTGAAATTTTCATTGAATTTTTTTAAATGATTATAAATTACTAAAAATTATTAAACATCTCACACTAAAAGTTTATCATTGGTTTACAATATTGTTATAAAAAGGTGATGATAATCATAAAACCATATGATTAGGAGTTTTATTTAATAAATAAACATATCAAAAATATATTATATATCTATGTTAATATCATTTAAATTTAATTATATATTATATACAATATATAAAAGTAATTGTTTTGATTTATTTACCATAAAATGATCTTTAATAAATAAACCTGATAGTTTGATATGTGTATGTCAATTTAATTATATATGTAATAATTATTAATTTCTCAATCTCTAAATTATTCAATATAATTTATTATTTTATTATTTTAAACATAAAATAAGTAATAATACATAAATATAATTTATATATAAAATACTTATTCCACGTAAGTTGTGGATTTTATTTAATTTTTTATTAATATATGTGAAAAATTTAAGAACATTCGTTATTTTGAATAGAAGGAGTACAATGCATGTCATATGTAAAAAATCCATTTACTCATCAATGTTGGGTAAACTTAACTATTCATAATAAATGATAGGGAAAATTCCATAAAAATAATCTAACAAAAATTTATTAAGTTTTTTAATACCTAAATTTTTTCGCTACCCATAAAATTTACTCTATAAGGATCTTTCTGTCATAACCTCAATTTTGTTTATTTATCTCATTTATCGGAGAAATTCTTTAAAAATACAAGAATTAATTTTCATTCATTAAAAATACATCAATTATTAAAAAAATTTAAAATAATATATTAATTAATCTTGGTTACTCTATAAATATATAAAATTTTGAAATTAATAGGTTTTACACTTTACTTTTGACGACGTCAACTCTGTTTAACAGAGGGTTAAGATGTCGTTAATATTTAACTGAGAAAACTCCTTAAAAATATAAAAAAATAATTTTGATTTATTAAATATACACGAACTATTAAGGCTTCTTAATCAATACACAGACTATTTTGGTTGTCCTACAAGTACATGAACTTTTGAAATTCGGAGATCTTACACCTCGTTCTTGTTGTAATTATGCTCGTTGGTTGAGCCTCTGTAATTTTCTCTTTCGTCTATTATAGATATGAGATCTCTAAGAAACCTTTTTATTAGTCGTATTTTCCGACCATTCAAGAAAATAGCCTTAACACGGTACTTCTAGTTGTGATCGAACTGGTCCGCGAGTGACTAGAAATAGCGAGTCAAAAGGAATATTCTTTAAAATGGTCAGAAACTACGACTAATAAAAAGGTTTTTCCGAGATCTCGGGATCTATAACAGATAAAAAAAAGATCATGGAGGCTCATCCAACAAGCACGATTACAACAAAAACGAGGTATAAAACCTCTATTTTTCAAAAGTTCATATATTTTTAGGACAACCAAAATTAATTTGTGTATTAATTGGGAAGCCTTAATAGTTCGTGTATATTTTAACAAATCAAAATTAATTTATGTATTTTTTAAAAAAATCTCAATTAAATATTAACGACGTTTTGAGAGTGTTTCTTAGTTCTTTAGTTTTAAACACTCTCAAAAACTTACATTTGGAGGTTTTGTTGATTTTCTCTCAATGCAAAAAGTATCAAAGAAAACGAGGAGAGATTGATATTTAAAGAGAAAATGAAGAGCGGATCTCTGCAACGGTTGCAGAATGTGCACACATTGGCGGGGACTTCAAAAAGATTACGGGAGGTTGAGTTATGAAAACTTATTTCTTAAAACTCTCATTTTTCTCATTTAAATATCTAAGATGATAAATTGTGAGATATTTTTTATTTATTAGACAAATTACTTGTCATTTTAAAAATGAAATACATGTTACTTTTTGAGAAAGAAATGAGCCCATAGGGTTGGGTTTACCTTGGCCCAAAAATAACATTTTATATTGGCATTGGGGCCACATTCTTTGAGCCAGCGGGCCGAGCCATCTTTTCTTTGAACCGTTTAAACATTCATATCATGGGAATATATATATACACTGCTCAAGCATTTCCTTTGTTACCGATGTGAGACTTTATCATTTCTAGAGGAGGCCCTGGCCTAAAGCAGAGGAAGTATTGGCTTCCGACCGCCATTATAATAAGTAAAATAGCACCCACAACTTTTCAAACTCTGTGTTGGTCTAGTGGTTTACTTATCTATAGCTACATATCCTAATTATGGGTTCGAATCTATCCCTTACATTTCAGCCACATTGGCTTGCAGCTTTTAAATTTATAGGACCGGCTCTGCTCATTTCTCATTGCAACTTCGGCTGTTAATTTCAAAAGCCCAAATTGTTTGTTTTCACATTTTTAGTAAAGCCAAATAGCATTTAATTGGTTCAAAAGTGTTTTTAGGAGATTTAATCAATCAAAAACCCTAGATGGTTATTTTTGAAAACAGAAGTTATTTCTTTTATATGGATAAAAACTATATTAGTTACCTTTCTACGTTGGATATTTTCCTTTTTGTATATCAGAAAACTAATTAAGATTCTTAATACATGAGTTTACAGATTGCTGAGTTTTTCTTTCATTGCTCTTTTACCGACACCAAGTAGTTGAGATATATTAAAAAAAAAAAACTGAAAAGTTGGCATCCACGAAAAGATTTATTAACTAAAAACATACAAGAAAATAAATTTAAAGGAGGAGGCAATAAACTAAGGCGAAGCTATAAGCTATAAAGATTCTAAATTTCACATATAACATAAATTAAATTTATTATTTTACAATTTGTGATTTTGACGAGAAAATTTGATATTGCGATTTTACCAGAAAAAAATGATTTGCTGGTTTACCAAGAAAACTTGATTTTGGCATGAAAACTTGATTTTGCGGTTATGGCGGCAAAAACTTGATATTAAGGTTTCGGTGGGAAAATTCGATTTTATGGTTTTGACAGGAAAACTCGATTTGACGGTTTTAACGAGAAAATCCAATTTTGCGATTGTGAGGGGAAATTCCAATTTTGCGGTTGTGAGGGAAAGTCCGATTTTACGGTTTCAAGGGGAAAACCCGATTTTGGAGGTTTTGGTGGGAAATCGACTTTACGGTTTTGGCGGGAAAACATGATTTTACGGTTTTGATGGGAAAATTCGATTTTACGATTTAGATGGAAAAACTCGATTTTACGGTTTTGATGTGAAAACACGATTTTGCGGTTTTAGCGAGAAAACTTGATTTTGTTGTTTTAGCAAGAAAACACGATTATGAATTTTTGACTGGAAAACTTGATTTTGTTGTTTTAGCGAGAAAACACAATTTTGCGGTTTTGACGAGAAAAATTAGTTTAGAAAAATAAAATATAATTTTTCAATTTCTTAAACCTAAATATTTTAGCTATTTGGGCTGCCCAATGTCCAGATGGTCCAACCCGGTTTTGCCTATGGGCGCAATTGGGTTTCACCCATTTACATCCATTTAAATTTGGTCCAATATGGATGTGTCCATATTAGCCCATAATAATTTGGACACGGGTCGCCCATGGACAGCCCGCCCATTTGACATCGCTAGCTATAACAGCGACTAGAGTAAAATTCCCAGAAAAACTTTCGACCATACCTTTAGGTCTCTCACCATACGTATAACATATATTTCTATTAATTAATTAATTGGTAATCTTATCACAAAACGTGATTATTTTATATGTATCGATAATTACATAACCTTTTGTGGTTGTAAATCGATAAGAATATATGTACGGGCAAGTCTTTATCGTTTTCTTTGATGTCCCATGCATGGTAGGATTTATTATGTGACTTGAAGCCGTATAGTTCATGTTTTTACAGTTAGGACTAAATATTATGTTTTAATAGTTACATAGCATGTAAACTATATAATCCTAGTATTTAGCTAAGTAAAATATTGATACATTGACGGGATACTTATCGAACTAGCTATCCACATTGATTATGCGATCCAAATCCAATATGTGTTTTATACAATAAAGTATTTGGAAAATGTTACCAGATTCACTACGTGTGAATATTCATGTGTTGGTTATTGACCATGTCTCTACTTAGTAATAATGGACAACTAAATAATTTGCACTTGTTTAATGGGGGACACAAATATTAAGATCTAATCTCATGTGTGCAGCCTAATAACACCCTCAATAGAAAATTATCAACTTAGAGTATCTCTCAAAAATAAAATAATAATAATTGAATGAGTATTATAAATGTCGAGAATCCTCCATTAAAATTACTCTAACTCAATCTCTGTTTAATTGCAGGTCACCTTTGTATTTCTATATCAAAGGAGTAAGATAAAAAAAACTATATATGATGTTTTCGGTTATTTATATTGTTATATGCTTTTATGTAATTTAAATATTCAGCTTCAAATAGTTTTCTAGTTTTGCATCTATAATAATGACATATACATATATATATATATATATATATATATATATATATATATATTAAATAGAGCAGTTAAACCCTAAAATTCTAATGCATAGCAGTAAGACTATGATTTATTAACTAAAATAAATATATACTATGATTTACTAGCTAAAAAATATTATTAGTTTATAATCTGCTGCTTTAATTTATCTTGTTAGATTGAAGTTGTATCGATGCAAAGCCGAGAAATATGAAACTTAACAGCATTACAACAACTATGTGATTAGATACGCCGAACAAAGAAAGATGATGATGTTAAAAAAAAAAAAAAGATGATGATGTTTGTTTCTTCTGAAACTTTTCCAAAAAGATAGGGTGAGAGCACCCCCATTAATGATATTATGTTCGAAATTCTCAAATATACGTATATATATTTATTTATTTATTTATTTATATAAGAGAAATATTTTAAGATAGTTCTAAAAATATTTTTGTCATAAAAATAGTATTTAAAAAATGATAAAAATAAGCTTTATTAATTATACATTTATACAGTTATACTTCTTGGTTTAACTAATATGAGATGAGATTTTAGAAGTGAGATTTAAAAATTTTTTGAAAAAATTAAAATTAAAATAATTATTTCAATTTTTTTTTTGAAAACTATTTTTGTAATAAAATTTAAAAAGTGCCATTTGAAAAAAAATGTATACATGTTTTGAAAACCCAAGTTTAAATACCAGTGAATCAATGGGAATGTATTTTCAGCCTCACACACAAAAATAAAAGGTACGAAAAGTGTAAAAGGGACCCAAAACTACTACCGAACTTTGAAAGACGGGAGACGACGACTTTTATCACTTTTGCTTATATGTTTTCAACTTTTTATATTTATGTATGGGTAGATACATCACGTTCTGCTTAGCTTATTAACTACACATGATGAAATATTACTGTGAATGGTATACGATGATGAAAATAAACTCTTTTCTCATAGAAAGTAACTAACTAAAATGTAAAACTCCCCAACAATCAAGAAAGTAATAAACTCAATAAAAAAAAGGATAAATTAAAATGAGGGAGAAGAGGTAAATGTTGGAAGCTTACGGTGATGTTTCCGTATCAATCTCAACCTCTCTCCATACCTCTAACGCCATTAAAACTTGAATAAACCTAATTTTTCTACATTGGATTGCCTATAAATATACATACCTCCCATCTCTTCAATTTCATATTACAAAAGGCTCCCCCAAAACAGCAAAGAGTCTCATCTTACTCACAAGAATACTGTTTTGATCCTCGAAATGGCCCGTTGTTGTGGTATTCTTGCTATTTTCTTATGTGTTCTTTTGATGAGCTTGAGGTGCGAAGCTTTGAGTAGCTACGTCGATGATGGATCTGGTCATGAAGATGGAAGCTTTGAATCTGATAGTTTAATCAAGCTCAACAACGACGAGGAAGACGTTCTTACCTTGAAAAGCTCCGATACACCCACTTCTGAATCATCAACTGTTAGTGTTTCGAACTACGGAGCCAAAGGAGATGGAAAAACCGATGATACTCAGGTATATCATGTTTACGGTTATGAATATAAAATTGTTTTATAAAAATAATTACATGTATAAATATTATTTTTTTTGGTATATATTAATGATGCATGCATGCATGGGCCGCCGTGTAAATATATGCTTAATTAGGCTTTCAAGAAAGCATGGAAGAAGGCATGTTCAACAAAAGGAGTTACTACTTTCTTGATTCCCAAAGGGAAGACTTATCTCCTCAAGTCCACTCGATTCAGAGGCCCATGCAAATCTTTACGTAGCTTCCAGGTGACATGTTTTTATTTTATTTTTGTAACTTTAATCATTAGTGTCCACACAAGTATTGGTCGAGTGATATGCCGAGTTTAGAAAGGTGTTAATCCTTAGGGTGGGGTTCTTAGTTTTTCTAAAAAACGTTTATTACTTTTTAACTAAAAAAACTTAAGAATCGTCTCTTTTAAATAAGAGACATAAGAAACGTCACTTAACCGTAAAATGTAAAAAATAATAATAAAAAGATAAATTTTACGTTAAGAACTCTAACTTAAGAGACCGGGGTTAATTATGGTCTTAAGCTCTCTAAGTTTGAAACCTACTATATAAATCTTTATATAGCTTCCAAGTGACATGTTTTAATTCTTATTGGGAACAACCGGATCTGTCTAGCGCTCATAGATAGACCCCAAATGATTAGTCGACTGGGTTTCAACCCACCAGACACTCCTGGGTTATAAAAAAAATTAATCATTAGTATTACCTTAATTCATAAATTTAATCCCCTAGTTGAAATTTTTTTAACGATTAACTGCAGATCTACGGCACTTTATCAGCATCTACAAAACGATCGGATTACAGTAATGACAAAAACCATTGGCTTATTTTGGAGGACGTTAATAATCTATCAATCGATGGTGGCTCGGCGGGGATTGTTGATGGCAACGGAAAAATCTGGTGGCAAAACTCATGCAAAATCGACAAATCTAAGGTATGCATAGTCCACCAATCACACTATATGTGTGTGACATATATACTTATTTATGATATTCATAACTAAATTTCATCTTGCTAATATTAATTGGCCTCCTTTTTAATGCAGCCATGCACAAACGCGCCAACGGTACGTAAATACAAAGCTCCAGACATGCATATAACTAAAATAATCCACAATTAAGTGATTGATTGCAAAAATTGGCACGTGTATTTTTCTGTTTATGCAGGCTCTTACACTCTACAACCTAAATAATTTAAATTTGAAGAATCTGAGAGTGAGAAATGCGCAGCAGATTCAGATTTCGATTGAGAAATGCAACAACGTCAAAGTTAAGAATGTTAAGATCACTGCTCCCGGAGATAGTCCCAACACGGATGGTATTCATATCGTTGCTACTAAAAACATTCAAATCTCTAATTCAGATATTGGGACAGGTATAATGATCCGTACATATTATTCAGTTTTCGATCTGTATGTATAATTAGTTAATAATGTTTATGGTTGATTTTCTATAGGTGATGATTGTATATCCATTGAGGATGGATCACAAAATGTTGAGATCAATGATTTAACTTGCGGCCCCGGTCACGGCATCAGGTAAATATGTACCTTCTTTTCTGAATAATAAAAATAATATATTTTACCTTAATAGTTTTTACACATATATAATTAGAGTACATATACAACATACTGACCTTTATTTATTTTTATATGAGAAGCATTGGGAGCTTGGGGGATGACAATTCCAAAGCTTATGTCTCGGGAATTAATGTGAATGGTGCTACTCTCTCTGAGACTGACAATGGAGTAAGAATCAAGACTTATCAGGTAACTGATTTTGTTTTTTTGTTTTGTTTTTCTACACCCCCTCTTTTACAAATTTCTCGGATGGAATAAAAGATAGGAAGTTACGACTTTACAAAAAACAGTGCTCCGTCACTAAAAATACACTTATTGATTTTAGGGAGGGTCAGGAACTGCCAAGAACATTAAATTTCAAAACATTCGTATGGAAAATGTCAAGAATCCGATCATAATTGACCAGAACTACTGCGACAAGGACAAATGCGAACAACAAGTAATTGTTTGATTGATTAATTTGATTTGCCCAATTTTTTTACTTTTTTGTTTTTTTAGCTACACTGACTCAGCTTGAAATGTGAAATATGTTTGACTAGGAATCTGCGGTTCAAGTGAACAATGTCGTGTATCGAAATATAAAAGGTACGAGCGCAACAGATGTGGCGATAATGTTTAATTGCAGTGAGAAATATCCATGCCAAAGTATTGTGCTTGAGAATGTGAACATCAAAGGAGGAAAAGCTTCTTGCGAAAATGTCAATGTTAAGAATCAAGGCACCGTTTCTCCTAAATGCCCTTAATTACTTAGCTGATTATGTAATTTCATAAATAATTATTATGTATGTAATTATAGTTGCATGTATATCTTTCTCTACTTATTGATTCTTGATATATATAGAATACTAAATATATGGGAATATACATACAATAGTCAAGATTGTTGTTGTCTTGTAAATGATTCACTGGTGATGATTGCTGGTCCATGAATAAATAAATCATATTCTTTGTTTAATATTTTTTTACTATTAAACTTTTCCAGTAATGTGGTTTGATTGTTATAATATCTTTTTATATATAATGCCATTGGTCTAATTTTCAACGGATTTGAAGATAAAAGTTGACAAGAACTTTTGCTTCTTCTTTTTTTGCTAAAATGTTAAATATTCTTCTTTTTTAATGTGTTGTCTTTTTGAAATAATAATCATAAAATATTTATGAAAATTCCGAAATCAGTGTCCATAGAATAAGTAACTTACATTATTAACGATGTCTTCAAAATTAATGAGATTACATAATGTTAAGAGCTTAATCAAAGAAAAGAGCTTAATTCAACAGGTGAGCTTGTAGGAGCCAAGTTTCAAAGACTAAGTGGTTAAATTAACAACTATATCGATTTCATAACAAAAAAAAATAATACAATTTCAAAATAAGTTTTATAAAATGAGTATTTTTTTCTCTATGTATGTATTCAATTGGTTCATACTTCATAGGCAATAATTATGGATTGGATTTGAAGGGCATTTACGTCCCTTGACTCACTTCGAATTTAAAATACATAGCAATCATATCCCCTATATATTAATCCTGGAGCATTAAAACTTTTAAGTGTAGCCACGTGTCATCACCAGGATGATTCTCAGAATCCTTAGAAAAAGTTGGTCCATCTAATTATAGACTATACTTTATTAAATTAACATTCATATTGATTGGTAGTGCATAAAAGGATATTTAACATTCTTTCCTTAAATAAAAAGCTACGAAATTACCTAATATGATTAACATATATGTGACAATTAATGTTATGAATAATAAAGATTTGATAATATATTTTGTATTCTTCATCATTTTTTAATTTATATTATTAAAAAAATTAAACAATCACATTAACCATATAATAAAAAATCTAAAAAAAAATTCTCACATGTTATATTATAAATTTTTAAAAACAACTATAAATTACTAAAACAGTAAAAGCATTACAATCAAAATTTTGTGAACAATGTTTTTATTTTTTTTTGTTATAAAAAGATACAAATGATCATAATATCATATGAATATTAAGTATCATTTAATATATATTCAGATTAAATATATATATATATATATATATACTTTAATATTGTTTAAATTAAACTATATATCATATAAAATACATATATGTTAATTATATACTTAGATGAATCATTACAACATATTTTGGTATACATATGTCATTATAACATATTAATATACGAGCTATATATATTAATTCTGGAATATTAAAATCCTTAAAAACAGTATTGAGAAATCTTATGTTATCACTACAATGAGAAATCTTATATATATTAATCATGAAGCTATATATACGAGCTTTTTTGGTAGTCACATGTTATCATTACAATGATTTTTAAAATCTTTTTAAAAAATAAGTTAGTCCATCTAAATATATATTATACTTTTTATTAAACTAATTATCAGATTAGTTATTTGTGTATAAATGATAATTTTAATTCTTTCCTTAAATAAAAGCTACGAAATTACCTAATATGATTAACAAATATGTGACAATTAATGATTTTGAATAATAAATATTTGATAACAATATATGTATCTTCCATCATTTTTGTTCAATTTTATATTCTTGAAAGACATTTAAAAATCACATAAGTATATAATAAAAAACCAAATTTTTTTTCTAATATGCTATATTTTGATTTTTTTAATATAAATTAAGGCTGTTAAAAATCTATGACGAATTTTTTTTTATTATAACAAGATATAAATGATCATAAAATCATGTAAATATGAAGTCTCATTTAATATATATACATTTATTTCAATATCGTTTAAATTAAAAAATATATATATCATATATAAAATACATAAACATGTTAATAAAAATAATATTCATATTAATAAAAATAATAATTTTGTCACAACAAATATAAAAATGTTAATAAAATCATATGAGTATCAAGCCTCAATAAATAAATATTTATATTAAATATATTATATATCTATATCAATATCATTTGATTTTAATTATATACTATATAACATAAATAAATGGTTTATTTTGTTTTTTATCAACAAAAAATTTTGTAAATAAAAAGAAAGATTGTTTTTATTTATGTTCTTACTCGAATTTAATTGTATACGTAATAGCTATTCACTTCTCAATTATTCAATATATTTATTATTGCCTAATATGTAAATTAATACAAAATAAATAATATTATCTACAAATAATTTTTATACATAATTAATCTTCATTTTACGTAAGCATGGATCTCAAATGTTACTTGATCATATCATTTCAAAAATATGATTCTTCATATTGAAGTGAGATGGTGAATTATAACATTTGAATGATATCATTGAAGCCCAATGTAAATTAATAAGTTTTTAAAAAAATATGAATAAACATCACCCTACTCATCAGCATTATATTGACGATCCATAACTATACGTTTGGAGACTTATGACATCATGTTTGAACAATCAAGATTAATATTTAACGATAATTAGTATATTAATTTCACTCCGCGCATGCGCGCGGGTAATCATCTAGTAATAAGTAATTCCTCAAAATGATATAAAAATAGTAAGAAAAAATTATAGACAAAATTAAATATTGCAAATTCCCTATTCATCAGCTGTTTGTGTAAAAAAACACATGTGTATGGTTAAAACCAAGATGTGTTTTTTTTTGTCAACAATTTCATTTCATTACTAAGGAGTTTTACAATGACCTTAATTTTTAGTTAGTAGATCAACGGCACTTACAAGATTCCTAGGTACATAATGAAAGCTAAATTGGTGATTAGTAGCCAAGCATTGTATGTCGTGAATATAAGAAAACGCTTGTGAGATCCTAACGTTCCGAGTGTTTTTACTGCCCAAGTTAGGATTCAGGCTACTTAGAAGTTCCCTTGAGTCTCCTAGGAATGCTACCTTCTTGTAGTTGAATCTATGTATCTATTCTATCGCCGTCCACATGGCCATTGCCTCCGCTTCTAAGCTTGTATTTGTAGGCTCCATCGCAACACTTCCTTGAAGTCTAGGTATGCCTTCTTTTCTACATAAGGACCAACCTATACCAATCCTTTCAGATGGTGACTTCCAAGAAGCGTCCACAGTGCAATACAGTTTTGTATTTTGTGGAAGAATTTCCTTTATAGATCTGTCTCTAGCGATATACTTATTTTGTGGTGTGGGTTCGTCCGCCTCAGAGGCCTCCTGCCATAGTCTCATATACATTAAAGCTAATGACATGAGTTATGTGCTCCCTCTTGTTCTCAAACACCAATCTGTTTTGCATTTTCCAGATTTTCCAACCAAGGAAGACAACAAGTTGAAATTGTTGATCATGGGAGGAGTGCTGGGACAATCCTTGGAGAAACTCGAACACCGAGAGTGTGGTCGTTCCGAAGGTTACTCTCATTCAACGCAAGGACCCAGATCTCAGAGGCCACCCTACATTGGAGGATCATATGATCAACGCTTTCTACTCCATCCCACAAAGTTGGCACTCATCTTGTATTTTACATCCTCTGTTGCAAAGATTGAGAGCTACTGGGAGACCATTATGGAGAAGTTTCCACCAAAAGGTTTTGATCTTGGGAGGAACCTTGGTTTTCCACATTATCTTCAGTATCTTGTTACGATCCTGTGAGTAGGAAGTAGGGGCCTGTGCATTTTGATTCTCTGCATCAATCTCCCTCTGTAGATGATATATGCTTTTAACTGTGTAAGTGTTCCATAGTTCCATCTCATAATATCTGGGCTCCCCATTCAGCTTGGTCTTATGCGTAGAACCATGTTTACATCATTCTCATGAATCATGGATTTGATCTTTTGGATGTCCCACATTTTCGTCCCAGGTATAAAGAGGTCCTTGACTAGCAAATCAGGATATAATAAATCACTGGAGCCTCTTGGGTTAGGTGTGGGAGCATCAGAGAGCCAGTTGTCCTTCCAGACTTTCACACGCTGACCATCCCCTATGATCCATTTAGCCCCCCTTTGGATCAGTGGTTGCGTCTGAATAAAACTTCGCCAAGCATAACTAGAAGTTTGAAAGCTTTGAGCAGTTAAAAAGCTAGCCTTTCTAAAATATTTAGCCTTATAGACTCTAGCCAGAAGCGATGTAGGGTTGGTTATTAATCTCCAAGCTTGTTTTGCAAGCATAGCTTTATTAAAAGCTAGCATGTCCCTAAAACCCAACCCTCCGTCTTTTTTAGCGGCAGTAACTTTGTTCCAAGACACCCAAGAGATCCCCTGCTTATCTACATTAGTCGACCACCAAAATCTACGCATGGCTTTAGTTATCTCTTTAATCATGGTTTTAGGCAGCATGAAACAAGACATAGTATAGGTAGGTAAAGCTGTAATTACAGCCTTTAAAAGTACCTCTTTACCTGCTGGGGATAGAAACTTTGAATACCAATTCTCCATCTTTTTTTTAATTCTATCAGTGATGTATTGGAAAACCTCTCTTCTTCTTTTTCCAATTTGCTCGGGAAGTCCTAGATATCTGCCAAAACCTCTGATCTTAACTATACCCAGTTCTTTCATTATTTGAGTTTGAGTTTGTTGCAGGGTACCTTTTCCAAAAGAGATAGCAGATTTGGAGTAATTAACTTCTTGACCTGATGCCCTCTCGTAGATTTCAAGGATATGTTTCAGATTCCGAGCTTCTTCCGTAGTGGCTTTGCAGAAAACTAATGAGTCATCTGCAAAGAGTAAATGAGAAATCGAAGGTCCACTTCTTGAAGCTTTAAAACCATGGATATTTTTATGGAGAATACTCTGCTTGATCAGTCTTGACAGTCCCTCAGTACATAATATATATAGATAGGGGGAAATAGGATCACCTTGTCTGAGTCCTCTACACGGTTTGATGCTTTTCGTTGGCTCCCCATTTATCAAAACTGAGTATGAAACCGAAGTGACGCAACGCATTATCCATTGCCTCCATGTCTGACAAAAACCCATCCTCTCCATTACTGAATCAATAAAGCTCCATTCCACCTTATCAAAAGCTTTGGCAATATCGAGTTTAATAGCCATGAATTTATGCTTAAGATTCTTAGTGTGAAGAGAATGCATTAGTTCATGAGCTATGAGAACATTATCCGTTATAAGGCGATCCGGGATGAAAGCTGATTGATTCTCAGTAATGATGCGGTCTAACCATGGTTTCAAACGCTCAGCTAAGATTTTTGATATAATCTTATAGGCGACATTAGCTAAGCTAATTGGCCTATACTCCTTTATGGTGGCAGGGTTCTCTACCTTTGGAACTAGGCATATATGATTTTGGTTCAACCTAGGATCTAACGAATTACGTTGGAAAAAATTATTAACATAGGAGATAACACCTGGCTTGATGTGTTCCCAATGGTGACGATAAAAGGTTGCTGTCATGCCATCATGTCCTGGTGCTTTGTCTGAATTCAAAGCAAACACCGCCTCTTTGATTTCATCCTCCGTAACAGGGCTAGTGATTTTTAGATTGATTTCTTCTTTTACTGTACGTGGAATGCCTTCCATGATTTGAGGGTCAATGTAATTTCCATGACTAGAGTATAGTTGGTTGAAATACCTTTCAACCAGAGCAAATATGTCTTTTGCTTGCGTATAGACCTTTCCATCATCATCGCGCAAATGAGCAATTCTATTGTAACTGCGCCTTTGCTTAGTTTTGGCATGGAAGTATCTGGTGTTTTTATCCCCTGCTTTCAACCAAAGGACACAACTTTTAGTTCTCCAATATTCCTCTTCCAACCTATATTGTAACTGTAATTGAGCTTTTAAGTTTTCCAAGAGAGCATAATCAATAGTATGGGCATTATAAGCTTTCTGGATTTCATCTTTAAGATTGGAGATTATCTTTCCTGAATTGGTATTTTGCTTGCTTCTCCATTGAGATAGGGCATGGCGACATTTTCTGATAAGTGCATATATATCTCCTGCTAATAGGTTGGCACTCTCCTGCTGGCAAACTTGATCTACAATTTGTTGAAAATTTGGGGTTAGTCGCCATCTTGAGTCATACCTGAATGTTTTACCTTTTTTCCACTTCCTTGGATTCGTGTCAAGCAACAATGGCCTGTGGTCAGAGCCAACCCAAGAGAGTAACGATACAGTAGCCATTGGATACATATCTAGCCAATCACAGTTTGCTACAGCCCTATCTATTTTTCTCATTACAGTATATTTAGATCTTTTGCATGTCCATGTAAACTTCCCTCCTATGGTCTTAATATCATGCATACCTAAAACTGACAGCATTTTAGTAAATAAAGAGAGAGATGCCACAGACCTTATAAGTCCTCCTTGCTTCTCATCCTGTCGCTTGATGTCATTAAAATCCCCGATCATCATACGCGGCTTGTTCTGCAAAAAACCTGCATATTCTGATCTCATTAAATTCCGCCATTGCTCATTTCTATACTTGCCAACAGGGTTTCCATATATATATGACAACCAAAAAGTATTGGCATCATCTTGTACAACCATTTTAGTATGATACAGGGAAGGTCTATCCAAAAAACTGATCTTAACCTTTTCATTCCAAAAGAAAGCAACTCCTCCACTACTACCCTTAGGCGACACCACAAAAGAGTTATGATAACCTAGGTCTTTAGCTAGTTCATGTACCAGATTATCTACATTTTTAGTTTCAACAAGAAGCATTATATCAGGGTTGTTAGATCTCTTTATATCCCTGAGATATGGAATTGTCAAGGGGCTTCCCAAACCTTGACAATTCCAATGCATGAGCTTCATGTTTCCTTGAGTGGTTTAAGGGGAACCACTAAACCTTTGTCAACAAGTTTTGTTTCTTGTCGCTTTGATGTGGTAGATGCTTCCTCTTGCTTATCCTCCATCGTTTTACGCTTAGTTCCTTTTTCATGTTGGGACATTGGTATGTCGTTTTGTTGGTTTAGTTGGATCACAGTCATTTGCTCCAGAATCTGTTGCCCTCCTCTTTCGTAAGTGGCCTTGCCTATAACAGTCTCCATCAAACCTGACATTACTGAACCGGAAGCCTCTCCAATTTCTTTGATCGTGTTATACTCCCCTATCGCAGCATCACGTTCTGAGGTAGATAAATAAGGGTTTGTCCCAATGTCCATAAGCTCATACTTCCTTTGTTGCGCTTGCGTGTAGCCAGGACATGTTTCGAAGTCATGCTTAAGGCTCCCACATAAGGGGCAAAACTTTTGGAGACCTCTGTATCTAAAGTTTAGCTCAACAGGCTCCTTATCCTTCAGCAAGTCAACAGTTCTTGTGAGCGTAATCACATCATCTACATCGAACAGAACCTTGATCCAAACTTTAGCTTCTCTATTTCTAGTAGGCTCTACGATAGATACCTCTTCCACATGCCCTAACTTTGATCCAATGTTTCTAACCATCCCTTGACGCATGTATACATCAGGAAGCTTGAGAATCCTTATCTTGAAAGGGATATGTTTGAGGAAGTTCGGGGTATCTCTGTTACTCCATCGATCGAGCGCAACGATCCATCCTCTGTAATTATACGGTTGATTTTTCCAGAACCATGAGAAGATGGTGCTCGGTGTCGAAGTAGAAGTTCACCGTTCCGTCATCGTTAATCTGGCCCTCCACCTTGCCCTCTAGCTGCCAAATCCTCGGCAAAGTCACCTTTATTCCCGCCGGGTTCTGATGATAAGGATTGAGTCCCTTAGCTACTAGACAGAGACGATGGTCTCTCTCGTATTCTTCCTGAACATCTTCATGAACCACCCATCGATCCTTATCAGCTCCCAAGTTGAGATTTTGCAGGGCTTTCCATATGGTCTTTGTTGGATCTGCTTGTGGGTACTCCACTTGATGCTCTTTTGTAGCTTGATTTTCCATTTGCATGTCAGATTTGTCGACTTTGATTACAGATTTGATCGAAGTTTTGGTTTCTCCTGGAGAAATTTCTGGAATTGCCTAGCGAAATAGAGAGAGAAAGTAACCAAGATGTGTTCAATTACCATCTCTGCCACTTCTCGTCTGCTTCTTTGACTCAATTTTTAACATTATTTATTTACAAAATAAAATGTGACCATCATGAACACATACAAATATATCTCTAGGTTCACAAAAAAAATATAGATATATTTCTAGATTCATTTTACCTATGAACTTACTAGTCAGTAGTAACTGATCTAGATTTATATGGCATTGGCTTATTTTGAGTGTAAGATTTTGGCAGGTGATATCAAATTGGTTCATCTTGTTTTTATATCTGCATCTTCTTATTTTGTTATACATCAATGTTTCAGCTCAATAATGTTATTCAGTAAAGAAAAATCTCACTACCCAAAAAATATGTATTGATCATAAGAAAATCAAGAAATTGCTCAGACAGAAAGGAATGTGAACTAATAAACAACTTATAAAAGTGTAACTCTCAGAACTTTAAAAAGTCAAGTGATTGGCATATTAAAAGTATAAACTCAATTTCGTAATTCCATGTCAAGAAACCTCTCTGTCTCCGGTCCGGTGATGTGTCGAATCTAGTGGAACGCCTCCTCTACTTCAGATCTACTTCACGGAGTGGCGATGAGACGGAAACGCTCAGCTAGATAAAGAAGTACTGGTCCATGCTCCACATTCCGATCCTAAAGCCATTAGTACTCTGATTTTGATTGGTGTAACTTGGAGGAGCTTATGGTCCTATTGGCTGAGTCTGTTTTGTCTCTCATGGCTGTTTGGTCAGCTGGACGTTTCTGTCCATCATTGTATATGGTCCAACTCTATAGAAGTCAAATGATTTGTAATTTGAATTGATTGATATGAATGTGACATTGAGCCAAAATAAAAGAGAGTAATGATTCTGGCTAAACTACAAAAGTCTTGAACAATGAAGCATGATAAATATTAAAAAAAAAGAATTGCCCACAACTTATAAAAAAGTCTAGTGAGAGGTTAAGAGCCCAATAATGAAAATGTAATGAAGCCTTAAAGCCCAGTGAGAATGATTGACTTTGAATAGATGAAGAAGATAGGGAATCACGTTGACTTTCCTTTCCAACCCTGGTTCTTCTGCGAGTTTTCTGTTAAATCTAAATCCTCGGAATCTCTGAGGTTTTCTTGATGATTCCCTTCTTTTATTCCTTAACATAAATTTTTCAATAACATCTTCAATGGGGACTCCGGAGTTTCCAGATCTGGGGAAACACTGCTCCGTTGATTATTG
The DNA here is from genome assembly GCA_905132885.1 of Moricandia moricandioides. Classification (NCBI taxonomy): domain Eukaryota; kingdom Viridiplantae; phylum Streptophyta; class Magnoliopsida; order Brassicales; family Brassicaceae; genus Moricandia; species Moricandia moricandioides. The sequence goes on from CAJHQQ010004198.1 coordinate 22,492, forward strand.
CAAGCAGATCGATTTCTTACCATTCACATGCGATCGCTGCATCCAGGTTCCTTTTGATTCCTCCTTACATACAATGATCACCATCTCTCGCTCTCTGTCACGATCTACGATTTTTAATTTGTTTTTTTTTTTCAGATTTGATCAGTTGCATTTTGAAGAATTTGATGCTAAAACTATTTAAAAATACGTTTTTTTAATGTCTGAATCCGTGAAAAAACTTGTTTTCTTTTTCTTTCTTGTAGGTGTTTTGTTTAGATCATCGTAGCTATATAAAACACTCTTGTCCGAAAGGAAACAGAGGAGATGTAACGGTCGTTATCTGTCCGTTATGTGCTAAAGGAGTTAGGTTAAACCCTGACGAAGACCCAAACATCACTTGGGAGAAACATGTTAACACAGACTGTGATCCCTCAAGCTACGAGAGAACTGTTAAGAAGAAGAAATGTCCTGTTCCAAGATGCAGAGAGTCGCTAACGTTCTCCAACACTATCAAATGCCGAGATTGTGGTATCGAACATTGCTTGAAACATCGGTTTGGACCTGACCATTGTTGCTCTGGACCTAAGAAACCTGATTCATTGAGTTTCTCATTCATGGGTTTCTTGAGTTCAACAAACACTAAAGAAGCTCCCACGTCATCAGCTTCAAGATGGTCTAGTCTTTTAGCTTCTGCGGAAGCAAGTATCAGAGATCTCGGTAATGATATTAGCCAGAAGTTACAGTTTTCGAGCGGCGGCGATGGTAACTTAGAGAGGAATGGGAAACAGAATGGTGGTAAAGTTACGGTTGATGTTTGTCCGAAATGCAGCAAAGGGTTTCGTGAACCGGGGGAGCTTTTGAAGCATATTGATAAGGATCATCGTGGTACTTCTATAGCTTAGAGAAGCATGGAAGTGAATTGGTTTAGTATTTGTGTGATTGTATCATTTTTGTTGTTGTAACATTCTTTGAGATCGGTTTTTGTTTGGTCGGTTTCGGTTTTCTGAGTTATGAGATATATAAAACCGGTTGATGAAAGCAGGAATATGTTAAGGTTTGATACATTCATCATCATTGATGAAACTATGAGCCTTAGTTCCACAAATATTTTAAGCATAGAGTTGTATTATTGCCTAATGTCTTTAAGAAAGTAGAAGTTGAAGGAGCTTTGTTGGCCATTTCTTGTAGCTCCCTTCTAACCACACAACATCAAATATTGATATTGCGATCAAGATGATGAGTATACTGCTTTTATATTGCATATTTTCTTTAAGACAAGTTGAAGCTGTTACAGTGAAGAGTTGAAAGAAAACAACTGTGAAGTTATGGTCAGCCTTCTTCTATGTTGTTTTATATCATTAAAAAGTGTTCTATCATTACACATTTATTCATTAGTCTTGTATGCTTATTTATGTAAAATGCATAATTTATTTTGCAAATTTTTACATAGTAAAATAGAAAATATAACTTTTACATAAAAGTTCTTTACATAATAACAGAATAAGAAATACTAACTTATACATAAGTGTTTTACACATAGTAAAAAAAAAAAGAGATACTTTGGGATAACCCTATAAAAGTTTTTGTCCTAAAAATAATTTTCAAAGATAAAGATGACCAAGATAAACTTTATTAAAAGGTGTATATATATATATAGGTATATATATATATATATTTTCGGTTAACTAATTTAGACTTATGGTTTAGTCTTTTAGAGTTATAGAGTGAAATTTTAGAGATGAAGCTTAAAATTAAAAAAAAATATAAAAAAATATTAAATATAAAATCTATTTTGGTCATTATTTTTTTAAAGTTTATTTTTGTAACAAAAAGTTTAAAAAGTACTTAAAGGTTTTTTTTAAAGGTTATTTAAGAGAATTGCTCTAAGAAATATAAATTATAGTCAAAAAATAAACGTTGAAAAAAAAGTCTTATACATAAATTTAAACTTTAGTAATAACTACAAATAAATATATTTTAGGTGATATCTACCAAACTACATTTAAGTGTATTATATAAGCTTTTGCAGCAAATCAACGGTGGCATAGCACTATCATCTACCACATGGGCTGAGCGTTGGCTATCGCCGTTGGATCTCTATACTTAAGGGAAATAAAAAGTTCAGACGTATACCCTAACACTTGATTAGATTAGATAAAAAAAGTAAAGAATAGAAAAAGACGTTGGACGTAACTATCACGAGTAATCGCCATTGGATCTCTATAAATTAAGACCGTTGATATTAGTTGGAAGATTAAGCACTTTCTTCGCAGCTTCCTCGTCTTTAAAAAGTTTAGAAAAAAGAAAAGAAAGACGTTGGACATACAAGAGCCAAGACTCAGCGTATAGTCAAGCGGCCATGGCGGTTGTAACGGCGGATAAAGGTGGTGAGATAGTGAAGTCACGTACGGACGAGAGAGAATATAGGAGGGTTGTTCTAAAGAACTCTCTTCAAGTGTTGTTAATCAGTGATCCAGAGACTGACAAGGTAAGATCGATTCATGTTCTAGTCTTAATGCTTAAAAGAAGAAAACGTAACTGAACTGATTCATTGTCTGTCTACGTTGATCTTAGTGTGCTGCTTCCATGAACGTTAACGTTGGATCATTCTCTGACCCAGAAGGATTATATGGACTAGCTCACTTCCTTGGTACGTTTCTTCATCACTAGTTCACTTATTGATAGTCATGTAAAACTATATCTGGTATTTTTTTTTTTTTTTGAGGGATGTCAAGAACATATGCTGTTTTTTGCAAGTGAAAAATATCCAGAGGAAGATAGTTACTCCAAGTACATCACAGAGGTAACATTCTTCTTCTCCATCTCTTAACATGCTTGAGAGAAAATGTGATGTGCTTATTAAAACTCTGTTTTTTTTGTCTCTCTTTGTTTTAGCATGGAGGGAGCACAAATGCTTATACATCCAGTGAGGACACAAACTACCATTTCGATATCAACCCAGACTCTTTTGATGAGGCTTTGGACAGGTAGGACTTACATTTTCTGTTTTGCTTTACCAATCTTATTTGTTTTTTTTTCATGGATTCTTATGTTTAATGCCTAACAGGTTCGCACAGTTCTTTATTAAACCACTTATGTCGGCTGATGCGACCATGAGGGAGATCAAGGCTGTCGACTCTGGTTAGCTTCTTGCCTTTCTTGATAGCTTTCATGTTGCAGTTTGTTAATTAACAAAATTCTAATGAGTTCTATCTTATCCAGAGAATCAGAAAAACTTGCTGTCTGATGCTTGGCGTCTGCCTCAGGTATTTTCCTATGCTCTCACGAATAAACATATGGGTTGACTCTATCCATTTAGTTACAAGAATACTGATTATCTATGGAAAATAAAGTACACAGGAACTAAAGATGTTGATGTGTATCTAGCATCTAACTTGAGTGTTTTGTCTTCCTTTGTCGTTCACGCAGTTACAGAAGCATCTAAGTAGAGAAGACCATCCATATCACAAATTTAGTACAGGTTCATGTTCCACCTATGATCTTTTATTGTTCATGGTAACTAGATGTGGTGCTGTGATACATAAGAAAAGTCAGTGGTCTCTATTGCTAAGAAAGCTATATATTTTGCCTAGGTAACATGGACACTCTTCATGTACGACCCGAAGCAAAAGGAGTAGATACAAGGAGTGAGCTACTTAAATTCTATGATGAACACTATTCTGCCAACATCATGCATCTGGTTGTTTATGGAAAGGGTAGGTTTAGGCAGTAACCCAAAACTCAAAATTTTGAATAACAAAAGTATTAACACATTTAAAATGTGTAACTCTGGATATCTTCAGAAAACCTTGATAAAATTCAAGGCCTAGTGGAAGAGTTGTTCCAGGAAATTCGAAACACCAACAAGGCCATCCTTAGATTTCCTGGTCAACCCTGTACTCCAGACCATTTACAGGTCTATTTCAGCTTTGAGAGCAAGATAAGTTCATGCTATGATGTTTCTATGGTTGGTGATGTTTTTCTTTCTTTGGTTATAGGTTCTTGTGAAGGTTGTTCCCATAAGGCAGTATCATGATCTTACTGTTACATGGCCTATAACTCCTACTATCCATCATTATGAAGAAGCACCATCCAGGTACCTTTGTCATCTAATTGGTCATGAAGGCGAAGGAAGTTTGTTTCATGCCTTCAAAATCTTGGGTAGGTTTTCTCTGGGGACAAACTAATAGTAAGTTTATAGCTTACTATGTACTAAATTTGAAAGGGTGTTTCTTGCTTTATCTTTTATTCTCCTAGACACTTTCATAGGTTGTCTCTTTATGCTTTAGAAACTGCATATATTTGTTCTTTTACTTGTAGTTGGTAGCTATAAATTTCTGTCCTGGCCTTTGTACTTCCACAGGATGGGCAACGGGACTGTATGCTGGTGAAGCAGGCACGATGGAGTATTCTTTCTTCAATGTTTCCATTGGTCTTACAGATGCTGGCCATGGTTGGTTTCTGTGTATTCTTTCTTAATATTCAAAGGTAGATCTTTCTTATGTTAAAAGGATGATTTAGTTTTGTCTCTTGCTTGGTATACAGAGCACATCGAAGATATTATAGGATTATTGTTCAGACACATAAAGCTTTTACAACACTCTGGTGTTTCCCAGTGGATTTTTGATGAGGTATAGCCAATGATTTTGTCGGCTTGTCTAGTATTCCTATTGACTCAGTTGTAAGAATATTTTATATTCTTATTTGACCTATGTGTCTATTGGTTCAATATAAAGATTAATTAAGTTCATATTACAAATTTAGATTCTAATATAAAAGACGATACCGTGATGGATCGGTTTCGATTAATGAGTTAGAATCAGGGTGTATTGATAACCCTCCTTCCTTACCCAATATTAAAGTATATATATTATGAATAGTACTATATAATATATGTAAAGACACATGTGTGATAGTAGTTATTAAGTGGTGTCTATTGGTTGTGTCTCTTGGTCAATATATAAAGAGACATCCATGTAAAGTAAGACATAAGAAAAACCACATAAAATAATTACAACATGAAAAGAGAGATTGTGTTAAGAACTTGGATTCTTTCTCCATCAAAAGGAATCATCAAAGTTAAAAGGTCAAAGGAAGGAGAAAATCAATTGATGAATTGATTTCATTTGATCATCATTAGCATGGATTAAAAGTTAGTGTTTCTTTCTTCTTCTTTAGAATTATTAGGGTTGAATTAAATCTAAATCTAGAATTTTGGTCTTGGGTAGATTTCATAATTGAAATCATAAAAGATAATCTAACATTTGGTATCAGAGCCAAACTAGTTTTGTTTAATTCACCAAATTAAACTCATGAACATATACGGTTCATCCGTTTTTAAAGGGTGTTCATGATTTTGTTAATTCACCATGTTTCCATCACTGTAATAGAATTGTCTTACGGTTTCGTAAAGAAAAATGTGGGTAACACATTGTGTTGAAAATTTATACACGATAACTTTTTAAATGTGTAAGGCATGACTTGATTTCCAAACATGAATGAGTGTTAACGATTATTAAACTCTGTTTGTTTGTTTTTTTTGTTTTTTATTTCTGTTGATTCTCCTTGATCAACAAAAGAAAAGAAAAACAAATAAAATAAAGGAAACAAGTAACTGTTTCCTTTGTGTTCGTAAAGTCACAAACGAAAGTTGTCGTTAATGCATTTAACGCATAACATGTGCTTCTCTTAATTTGTTAGAAAATCACATAATTTTTCTTTGGTGTGATGAAAATTTACCGATTGAGAGTTATAGAAGTAAACGTTCACTACCACATGCGTTTACAACTAATTCACAAATCACAATTAAGAGATGCGAGTATGGAAGGACACATATGGTGCATGCGTACAAGTTTCTGGAAAATGAAGCAAATGGTTTGCATGCATGTAATTTTCTAAAACCTTTGTGACAGATACAAAATAGTTTATGTGATGAAAAGTCACCACTACATGAACCTGTAATGGTTTAAGAAACAGAGTTCAATAGCGAGGAAATCAATATGCGCTGAATCATAAATCCTTTATTGTTACCGTTGCTCTCTGTTCTCTGTTTCTGAAAAGTTGCCCATTAAAGATTGCCAGTGTGGGAAATGTCACATAAATTACATTAACTGTTTAAGTTATGAAAGGACACGATGCATTCATACATGTGCATATTTTTTTAAAAAAAAAAAGTTGTCACGTGAAATCTGGGTTTCAGGATATAAGGCACATACATGATTAAGGATTTTGTGTATTACCGTTACAAAAGGACTGGATAAAATTAATTATTTTACTTAATTAGTTACGGGTAACATGAATTACTGGTTGTGCTGAATTCATAATTATGAGTGAAATAATTAATTCATTTTGGTTTAAAATTTTGGACGTGTTAACAGTTACTACACAAATGTGAAAAAAAAAAAAAAAATCAAGTATTGTTTTTTTTTTCTTTTCGGTTAAATGCATTTTGGTATGATGTCCATATAGTTTCGGACACATAAATAAATGAGAAAATTAATAATGGTCATATAAATAATTTTATGATTAAGTGTTCTGTATAGTTAAAAAAAAACAAACACACATTTAGTTATATAATATTTTATTAATTTAAAATATTATATATTAAAAAAAATTAATTTTGAATGCTTCCGCTGCATTTTAGTAATAAGTAAATTATGTTATGAAATATTAACATAATGTATAAATAATTATGTTATGAAATATTAACATAATATTAAGATAAATTTACTTATTAGTGTTTTAATATTTATATAGTTTATAACATGTTAATCACCAAAGTGATCTTGTTATTTTACTTATAAATATTAGAATTAATAATAATGTAATTGATTATGATTAAATAGATGCTATAAATGACATTAAAGTTTTAATGATCAATTATTTTATTTTTTATATTCTTGGAGATCACCCAAAGGTGGATCATTGAATATATCTAATAATAAGAAAAGGATTAGTCATTTTCTTGTACTATAGTTGATATTATTTATACCCAAAGGTAGGATACTATTTGACTTGAGTTTGAAATGATTAATCATTAAAGTATATTTTGGCATCACTAAAAGTGTTTATGTTTAAGTATTGCCCAAAGGTTGCTTAAATACAAACTTAAAAGTTTATATTAAGTATAGAATCTCTAGTAAAGTTTCAAAGTAGTAAAGAGTAAGCATGTATAAAAGTTTGCATCTTCATCAAATGTGGTAACATTTGTTAACTCTGTGATAAAGTTCAGTGTACTCAATTATGGCAAGTGGTCTGAAAAGATCCGGTTTACACTGGGTGTAATGACTTTGGACTTTGCCATAGTAAATGATGAGGCGCCCCCAGCCATTACGAAAGATAGCTCCAAATATGAAAAGTCTCGGTGTGTAAGAGATGAGAGCAATATAATAGGATGGGTTTGAACTTAATGAGGTTGATGACGGTAGAAAGGATTAAGTCATTGATGCCTAAAACAGAGGTTGAGAAGGAATTTATAGAGTAGATTGAAGGAGTGGTTTATACTCGGAATTGGTTGTAAGTCGATTGTAGGGAGTCTCATAAATGAGCTAACTACGCAAATGTTTGACTGTTCTCAGCCAATCCATGATCATGTGAGGCACATCTCTAATCTGAAAGTAAAGTTAAAGACCTTGGAAATTGAGGTTCATGAGCAGTTCATGGGTCTAATTCATCATAAACTTTGTACCTCTTGAGTTTAGTCAGTTCCAGGTGAATTACAACACCAATAGAAAATAATGGAACATTAGAGAATTAAAGGCTATGTGTTTCAAGAGGAGGAGGATTAAGAAAAATGAAATACCAAGTTTCTAACCTCGTAGGTCTTGGAAGTGCTAGTAGCATTAAAATAATCTCAAGTAGAAAGGACATAAGGAATGACAAGTCTTTCGTTGAAAGGACTCGAAAGTCAAATCCGAAAGGAAATGAAATGTTTCTTTTGTAAATAAAATTAGATACTTCAAGTTAGATTTTCCTTAAAAAAAAATAAGGGTTGTTTCGACAAGAAAGTAAACATTAAAAGTTTTGTTTGCTACGAAAGAAGTCTTGTTAATATGTCTAGTAATACTTGTTGTTTGAAAGTAGATGCATTAAGTGTAGCACATCGAATAAAACACTCAGATTCTTTAGTTAATCAACCACCAATATGTGTGGCCCTTTCGACGCTCCTTTAAGGAGTAGTGAAAAATATTTCGTCACCTTTATTAATGATTACTCATAGTATGGATATATTTATCTACTGCATGGAAAAGTCTAAGTCTATGAATGTTCTAGAGCTATTCATTGATGAAGTGGAAAGGCAGTTAGATAAAAGGTTAAAGTACGTGAGATCTGATTAGAGGTGGTGAATTTTATGGAAAATTCGATGAAAGTGGACAATGTCCTGGTCCATTTGCAAAATTACTTGAAAGTAGAGGCATTTGTGCACAATACACTATGTCTGGTACTCCCTCAGCATAATGGTGTAGCTGAGAGGCGGAATCGTACCTTGATAGAGATGGTTAGGAGCATGTTGAGCAATTGCTCTTTACCTCTTTCTTTGTGGATATATGCATTAAGACTGCAACATATGTGCTTAATCGGGTTCCTAGTAAGGCAGTTCCTAAGACCCCTTATGAATTGTGGACGGGAAAGAAACCTAGTTTTAGACATCTACGTGTGTGGGGTTGTCCAGCAGAAGTAAGGCTATATAATCCACATGAGAAGAAACTTGATTCTAGGACCGTCAGTGGATTTTTCATTGTCTATCCTGAAAAATTAAAGGGGTATACATTTTATTGCCCTAACCATAGTACGAGAATAGTTGATTCGGGTAATGCTAGGTTTATTGAAAATGGTGAAACTAGTGGGAGTGGTGAACCACGAAAGGTGGACATTTCTGAAGTTCAGATTGAAGTTTCTTCAACTGTAGTTCCACCTGAGGTAGTTGTTTCTATTGTTGCATTGGATTTTAATGACAAAATAGAACAACATA